>CABHPR010151075.1:38901-89630 GCA_902168415.1 Peromyscus melanophrys | reverse complement strand
AGTGATGGCACACACCCTTAATCCTATCAAGATACGTCTGGATCTCTGTGAGTTCAAGGCCACACTGGGAACAGAGCCAGGCATGATAGCACTCACCTTTAATCCCAACACTTGAGACCTCATGCCTTTGCTTGGCACACATGCCTTTAATCCCAGGAAGTAAGATGGCATGGCAGAAAAGGTATATAAGGCGAGAGGAAACAGGAACTCATTCTCTTGAGGCTGAAGATTTCCCAGAGGTAACAGCTTGTGGCTAGCTTGTTCTGCTTTTCTGATCTTTCAACTCTCACCCCAAAATCTGGCTTTGTTATTTTATTAATAAGACTGTTTAGCAACTTGTGTTTCATATCTCCCTGCTACACTAACCAGAGAAGGATGTAGGTTAACTGTGGACCTTTACCCATCTTTCCTCTCCTCCAAATCCATATCCCCCAACCTAGCTTCACTCACAACTCTGTAGCAGACCTCTGTTGTGGCCTTCCTCTTCTTCCTGTTCCCATCTTAAGCAGATCATGTGCATCTTTGCCTCCAACCTTTCTCCTCACTCATCCTATTATCCCAGTCCTCAACTCCAGCAGACATTCCTTGGGAACCCACCAGCCAAGCCTGCCAGAAAAGCAAGGAGGCCAATGAAGGATATATGTGAGCTTCACATCTTCATTCTCCTCCTCTCCTCCATATCCAATCTCCAAGTCTCATCCATGGCTCTGTAGCAAACTATCTGTAGCAGTTTCTCATTATCTCTGCCCCAATTCCCAGAGGACTAAGCAGAATCTGGTGGAACTCCTACTTTCCTCTTTCCAGTGATCCCCTCAGGCCTACTGTCTCCTAGCCCTTGCCCATTCCTAAGTGTCAGGTCCCAATACCTAGAAACACACTTTACCTGGAACCCCAGTGCCCACACATGGCATAAAACCAGAATTCTCTACCAAGTGACACACCCTCTTAAGAACCAGAAAGATCAGCCACAACAAACAAACAAACAAACAAAAACAAAGAAAAAAACACCCACTCAACAAAGACAAGACCATACAGTCATCCCACATACAAATGCCAGCTGACCATACTATTATATAGGTTATATGATAGTATACATAGGTGACCCTAAAAATTCCACCTGGAAAATCATACAGCTGATAAACATTGTGAACAAAGTAAGTAGCAGGATACAAAAGTAACTCACAAAATCAGTAGCACTCCAATATAAAAACCACAAAGTGACTGAGAAACAAATCAGGAAAACACCTTTCACAATAGACTCAAATAATATAAAGAAAGTATCTTGGGGTAACTTTAACCAAGAAAGTGAAAGACTTGTATGATTAAAAACCTTAAGATATTAAAGAAAGAAATTGATGAAGATAAGAAAAGATGGAAAGATCTCCCACACTAATGGATTGGTAGGATTAATGTAGTAAAAATGGCCATTCTACTGAAAGCCATCTACAAAGGAAAATTGGTACAGCTAAACAATGGACTATTAGTCTTCCATTAAAAATGGTTCATATATGGATATTGGCTGTTAATAACCAAGCTATAATCCATAGAGCCACAGAGGTTAGATATAAAGGACTGGGTGGGGGAACAGACATATCTCTAGGAAAGAGAAATATAATATATAGTTATGGATAGAAGGGGTGAGCTGGATGGTCAAGAGGAGAGGGGAAGGGAAGAGGAAAACAGGGGAAAATGTGGAGAGAGAAAGCTAAACTTTGGGGGCACTTGAGGGACATGATGGAAATCTAATACAATAGAAGCTTCCTAACATATGTATATACATAAATGAAGACCAATTAAATGAAATCACCAAATAAGCGGTGGACAGAGCTCCAACTAGACATCT
Source organism: Peromyscus melanophrys (assembly GCA_902168415.1). NCBI lineage: Eukaryota > Metazoa > Chordata > Mammalia > Rodentia > Cricetidae > Peromyscus > Peromyscus melanophrys. Next base: position 87,787 of record CABHPR010151075.1, on the reverse strand, counting down.
CTTTTCACCAGATGAAGCATCCAGTACTGGGACTGAGTGATATCTAACTGAGCTGTTATACAAAGGGGTCCCATGGAAGCCCCCAAATAGCTCAGGCTGTTGTCAAGACTATAGTTTGCTCTCTACAAACTGAAGTTGAGCTGGTGCCCACATAAGAGTCTTCACCACTGTGGGCTAGCCTCTTTAGTACAGGAAGGTACTATACTCTGCACTCTGTATCAAAGGAGAATCATAAACAACAACCCAGTACAAAGCTTTCGATCTACAATGGTGTCTGCCTGGAAGATGTACTAGTGCAGTGGTGGCACAGAGCTTGGGGGAGTCATCAATCTCTATCTGATTGGACTTAAGGCCTACTCCGTGAGATGGAACCTGTACCTGACACTGCTTATATGACCAAGAACCAGAGACTACATAGCCCGGGACCTAGTGAAAAAAACAGGTACTACTGTTCTCCTAATAGAACATAACAATAAAATGGCTCTTAATGACCTTTTCTACACTCATAGATCAGTGCCTTTCTCAGCCATCATCAGAGAAGCTTCCTCCTGCAGCAGATGGGAACAAGTACAGAGACCCATAGCCAGACAGCATGCAGAGTGAGAGATCTTAGAGCACTCAGTCCTAAACATGTCTCCATGAAATCCCTCCCCTCATGGTTCATGGAACCCTGTTGAATAAGAGGTGAGAAGAGTGTGTGATGCAGCAATGGAGAACACCAAGGAAACAAGGTCCTCTAAATGAACATGAGCGAGGCCCTTACGAAGTCACAGACTGAGGCGGCATGCACAGGGACCTGCATGGGTCTGCACCAGAAGGGGTCCTAGAGCTGAAAGAAGTGAACACATGCCCCATGCCTAAACCTAGAAGCAGTCTCCAACTGACAACAACTTCCAAATTAAATTTTATTTTTTTCCACAGCAATTAAACTGGGAAAACAAACTACTCTTAGGGTAGGTTCCTTGCCCAGCAGCAGCTGGTCAACAGAAAATGAACTCAGTAGCATCTTCGAAGGTTCTTTGTCTCATAATGTTATGTCAGGGTTACTTTTATTCATCTAATTTTGTATTTATTTATATTTATTAGCTCTCTATTTTTACCTTACAGATTCTTTGTGAAAAGAATGGCTTCCTATTTTATGTTTTAAAAGGGTTCCTGAGATACGGTCTCTCCATCCGTATCTGTTTCTTTTGCCTTTTCTTGGGCTCTTCTCTTCTGTTTGTTTGTTTTGTCCCATGCTGGTGTATTAGTTTTCATTTTATCTTATTATATTTTATTGGACTACTATCTCTTAGAAACCTGTTTGTTTTCTAATGAGAGACAGAAAGGGGGTGGATCCAGATGGGAGGAGAGGTGGGGAGGAACTGGGAGGAGTAGAGGGAGGGAAAAATGAAAGATTCTTAAAAAAAAAAGTAAAATAATGTGAAAGGCAAGGGGAACAGTATGGAGGGTCTTAAAATAATTGAAATAGAGTTGTGATGGCATCTCTGTCTCTCAAATGATACAACAATCCCATTCGCTGGCTATATATCAGAAATAATTGAAACTGGTGTTTCTGCTATCTACAATGCCAGTTCATTATAGCTGTAAGAGTTCAATTATTAGGTTTTCTAGGCCTGGCAATAGTGGAGTGAAAAGGCACTGAACTGGCCTTCCCCTGTAATCAGATTGGTAAATACCCTAACTATCATCATAGAATCTTCTTCTAGTAGATGGAAGCAGATGCAGGGACCCACATCCAAGCACGGGAGTCTAGTTGAAGAGAGGGAAGAGGGATTATATGAGCAAGGGTGGTCAAGATCATGATGGGGGAAATCTACAGAGACAACTGAACCAAGCTCAAAGGAACTCACGAACTTTAGACTGACAGCTGGGAAGCCTGCATGGGACCAGACTAGGACCTCTGCATGTGGGCAACAGTTTTGTAGCCTGGTCTGTTTGTGGGACCCCTGGCAGTGGGACCAGGATCTATCCCTGGTGCATCAGCTGGCTTTTTGGAGCCCATTCCATATGATGGGATGCCTTGCTTGCTTGCCTCAGCTTGGGAGGTTGTGGGGGGGCGACTTGGTCCTGCCTCAACTGAATGTGCCATTGCCAGGCCTTGTTGACTCCCCATGCGAGGCCTTTCTGAGGGGTGGAGGGGGTAAGTTAGGGGAGGGAGATTAGGAGGAGGGGAGGGAGGGGGAACTATGGTTGGTATGTAGAATGAAACAATAAATACATAAATAAATAAGAGAAAACAGAAAAAAAAAAACAAAACCGAAAAAAAGAAAGTGCATATATTTCATCTGTGCGGCAGTCACAGTCCTGCTGTATAGGAGGCTCACAGGGGCAGGGAAACAGCTATAATCTGCTTCTGCTCACAAAGAAGGCTCAAGCACCAGAGCTGACCCAGGTGTGCAGGTCGCAAGTATGAGGAAGATGGTGACAGAAAGCGCAGCTGGGCGTTCTCCACCCGTGTCTCCTCTGGGAAGCCAGGGAAGCTGGCTCCTGCCACATGGACTTGTTCCCTTCTCAGCCCTTGGTCCTGCTTGAAGCCCTCTTACCTGTTTTCAACGTGTGAGTGACCCACCTGTAAGCGCCCGCACTGAGGGGCTGTAGCTCTTTGTCTCTGATTCTGAGAGCTGTTTGCAACCCATTTCCAGGATTCTATGAGGCGTATCTGCAGAAACTTCGAGGCCAAAAGGACATGAAGCTCCCTGTCTTCCTGACTTCAAAGAACTCCAAATGGTTCTCATATCTTCTCTTAATGCCCTGTGTGGGAGGAAAGAGTCTTCTAAAGTCTAAAGTCCTCTAAAGTCAAGAATCTCCAGAACCCCCTTCCACAGAAGCCTCCTCCTCAGACTGCAGGGGACGCACCTTAGCTGCCCTATTCTGTGACCTACTCCTTCGTTAATCAGACCTTTTAGCCGGCCCCCAGTGTTGAACTTAATGAGCACACCCCTCCACACCCTGATGTGAATATTATGATGAGCTGAACCGACTGGTCCTCATACTGTCATTATAAGGCAGCCTGCTGTCCCCACAACGTCACGGTACGGAGCTCAAGAGTTGAGAGTCTATCAGTTGCAGACACATTTGACAGAATGGCTGTTGCAAAGCCACGTTCGTTAATGAAAAATGCGTCAGCAATTCCAAGCAGTTACACATATGTCCACGTGGATGTGCAGCTGTGCACATGCAAATTCACCTAAGTGCACATGCGCGAACGCATGTCCGTGGCTACCAGTATGAATACCTGTGCTTCTAGCCACAGGAGCTTGACCTCATCAAAGGGTGCAGCCAGTGTTCAGTGCGCAGGCGCCGAGTAAAGCCTGTCCACTTTGCTCCTGCACAGCCTTGTGTTCCTTTAAGGGTCAAAGGTCCACATCTTTACGACAGATGCTAGTTAAATGCTGTTTCACAGCTACGAGAATGCTGTCCATGCACAGGACTCTCTTGAAAGTAAGGTGAATGCAAGGAAGTTGAAGCATAGTTTACAAGACAACTCAAAAACCCTCTCTCCATGTCTGTTTATTTCCCTTCCTCAGACCCTGGTGAATACAGGAGAATTTAGCAGTTGAAGTAGAAGCTTCTGCTCCGTGATTTCAAAGATAGCTGAAGTCAGGTACCAAGAACAACCTTTTGAGAAGGCAGTACAAATTATGCAGGCAAGATGAGGTCTTTTCTAATGAGAGACTGAAAGGGAGTGGATGAGGAGGGAGGGGAGGTGGGGAGGAAGTAGAAGGAGCAGAGGGAGGGGGAACTATAATTAGGATGTATCGCTAAAGAAAAGAATCTGTTTTCAATAAAAGAGTAAAAAGATACAATAAAACCAATCAGGAAAAATGAAGTAGCCAAGGAGAAAGCATGAGAAACAGACACAGATGCTGAGACTCACATACACTGCACACACAGTAAAACCATAAAAACAAAATTGGAAACCGTAATATATGTGCAAAAGATCGGTGAGGGAAATACAATTTCCAGATAAAGCATTTTGAGACAAAAAGTGTCACTGGGTTTGTTTTTTATTGGCCAGCTACTGCTGGACATGGGGCCTGCCCTAAAGTGTGGTTTGAGTGCCTAGTGAGACTCTACTGGACAGAACTAATTTTCCTTTGTGGGTGGTTATCAATTGGAGACAACTTCTAGGATTGTGATGGGGCTTGTGTCCACTTTCCCTGTCAGGACTGGGATCCCATCTGGCTTAGACCTGTGCAGGCCCTGTGCATGCTGCCAGTTTCTGTGATTTCATACATGTGTCTCTGAGTTGGCCCAGTTGTATCCAGAGGCCTTTGTTTCCCTGATGTCCTCCATCCCCACTGTCTCTTGCAATCTTAACAGTCTCCTCTCTGGGGGAGGGATTTGATGGGGACATCCCATTTAGGGCTAAGTGTTCCAAGCTTCCTCAATCTCTTCACATTGTCCAGTTGTGAGTCTCCATATTTGTTCTCATCTGGTATAGGAGGAAGCTTATCTGATGATGGCTGAGCAAGATACTGATCTATGAGTATAGCGGAATGTCATCAGGATTCATTTTATTGCTATGATCCTTTAGCTGAACAACAGTATTTGTTTTTTTTTTCCCTAGACCCATGGCCTGTCTACTGTCAGATTGCTAGCCATCCATGCAGTGTCAAGGATGGGTTTCATCTCATGTAGTGGGCCTTAATTCCTGTCACATAGTGGCCAGTTACTCCAACTTTTGTGCCACTACTGCACCAGTATATCTTGCAAGCAGATAATCTTTTTAGATCACAAGGTTTGTAGCTGGGTTGGTGTTTAACTGTCTCCTCTGGTAGTGTGCAAAGTATCTTTCAATACCATAAACACTAGTCAGTGCAGGAGAAGGCTCTGGGCACTGTAAAGTAAGTTATATAAGTGTTGTCTTCAGCAATAACATCTTACCTACACTTGGTGGAGAGCAGCTAATAAATAGCCTTGGCAAAAGCCTGGATTGTTTGGGGGCTTCCATGGGACCCCTTGGCCAATAACTCAATTAGATATAACCCATCCCTGGCAATGAAGGTTTTATTTGGTGTCAAGCGATGTCTTGATGGGGCATTACATATGTATGTGTGTGTGTGTGTGTGTGTGTGTGTGTCCATGTGTAATAATATATACATATATATTATATGTGATATATATTTAATGCATATAAAATATATAATATATATAAGCTTTTACTTCATTTAGTTTCCATATTATCCCTCAAATGGTCCTTAGTTTTAACTATCCCTCCCTCTATTTCCTCTGCCTGACAAACTTTCTTCTCCCCTATTTTGTTTGATGTATCTGATCTAGCTCACTACCACCACTTCCCATCCATATTGTCTTAGTTTGGGTTTCTATTGCTGTGAAGACACACTATGACCACAGCAACTCTGATTCAATTGGGGCTAGTTTACAGTTTCAGAGATTTAGTCCATTATCATCACAGCAGGATATGGTAGTGTGGAGGCAAACATGGTGCTGGAGAAGGATCTAAGAGTTCTACATGTTGATTCTCAGGCAGAAGGAGCCTGTGTCACTGGGTGTAGCTCGAGCATATGAGACCTCAAAGTCTCATGTGAGACCCCACAGTGACACACTTCCTCAAACAAGGCTACACCTACTCCAACAAAGCCACATCTCCTAAGACTGTCACTCCCGATGGGGGACATTTTATTTCAAACCACTACACAAAATTATATATTGTTTCCCCTTCCTTGGGATATTCTTCCCTCTCCCTAGTGCCCTATTCTATTCCTAACCTCTGTGGTTATATAAACTGTAGACTGTTTATTAAAGACTTAACAGCTAACATCCACATATAAGTGTATATAGTGTCATATTTATCTTTTTGGGTGTGAGTTACTTCACCTAGGATGATTTTCTCTAGTTCTGTCCACTTACCTGAAAGTTTCAGATTTTAATTTTTGTAGTTGCTGAGTAACTCCATTGTTTAAACACACTACATTTTCTTTATCCATTCTTCTGTTGAGGGACTTCTAGGTTGTTTCCAATTCCTGACTGTTATGAATAAATCACAACGAACATGGCTGTGGTAGGATAAAACATCCTTTGGGGTATTTGCCCAAGAGTGGTATAGCTGGATCTTGAGGGAGATCAACTTCCATCTTCTTGAGGAACCATCACACTGGTTTCTGTAGTGACTGTACAAGTTTGCACAGGCAGCTTCCACCAGCAGTGGTTGAGTGTTTCTCTAAGCACAGGTCATGACCACCACCACGGGCTGGCCTTCATTTTATCCCTCTTGCCCATTCTGACTTGTGTAAGATGAAATCTCAGAGTTGTTTAGCTTCCCATTTCCTTGACGACTACGGATGTTAAATGTTTCTTTATGTGTTTCTCAGTCATTTGAATTTCATCTTTGGAAAACTCTTCGTTTAGATTTGTACCTCATTTTTGCTTGGGTTACTTGTTTTCTTGATGTCCAGTTTTTGTGAGTTCTTAGTATGTCTTAGATATTAGCCCTCCATCAGATGCTCAGTTGGTAATCAATCCACTTCAAGTTCACCACCTTCACGTTACTCAATAAATAAATAGATCCAAACAACCCAGATGTGTCAGAAGTAAATATAGAAGCCAAAACAGCAGACCTTTCAGAACAGAGAAACTCACTAATATACTATTAACACTTTCCCTCTTTCATTGGAGAAAAAAAGCTAGAAAATCAGATTTCAGAAATGTGATGAAAAACATCATTGGCCAGCTGACCCATTGGTCCTTTGGGGCTGAACTGGCCATTTTTTTTCACTAGGACTTGAGTTCAGGTCTGCTCTCTTTGGGCCCTGTGATTACAGTGAATGGGAGGGGCTTGCTTTCTCCACTTGCTTGATCTCAGAGAAGCCCTCCAGTTTAGATGTCTGAGCCCTTCCCCTTCTGCCTCTTTCCTCAGGACTGATGTCATCATAGGATTCTCTGGTCTTTTGAGTCAGGCTAAGAGAATATCTGTAAGGGCATTTCCTGGGGGCTCGTCTCTAAGGAGATTGCAGGGAGAGTGTCTGTCAGGGAATTTCCTGGGGATGTGTCTGTGAGTATTTTTCTGGGTGTGCATATGTGTTAGTTAGGGTTACTATTGCAATAAAAGACCATGACCCAAAGCAAGTTGAGGGGAAAGGTTTTATTTGGCTTACGTCATCAAAGGAAGTCAGGACAGGAACTCACAGAGCACAGGATCCTGGAGGCAGGAGCTGATGCCGAGGCCGTTGAGGAAAGCTGCATACGGGCTTGCTTCTCATGGCTTGCTCAGCCTGCTTACTTACATATCCCAGTATCCCCAACCCAGGGATGGCGCCACCCACAATGGAACTGGGCCCTCCCCACATTGATCACTAATTAAGAAAATGCCCTACAGCCTGATCTCATGGAGGCATTGTCTCAGTTGAGGTTTCCTCCTTTCAGATAACTCTAGCTTGTGTCAAGCTGGCATCATACTGTCCAGCAGCATCTGAGAGTAGATTTCTTGAGAGTCTCTCTATGAGGGAATTGCTGTGGTCTATGAGAGAATTGTCTGGGAGTATGACTGCAGATTGCATAGGTTGTGCAAATCTGCCCACAGACTTTCTCCTCTCTCTCTGTTCTCCCCAAATCTGTCTCTAGTGCTGCAAAAGAACACCAGCTGCAACCTTCCCTCCCCACTGCCCATATCTCCTGTGGATCCCACAGACCATCCCCTCATAACCTGCTTCCCTCCATGAGTCATTGTATCCCAGGCCCCAAATCCAACAGGCATCCCCTGCTAAAGGACAGGCCATGCTGTTTTATAGGCTGCCTACGGACCTTCTCTCTCTGTTCTCCCAGACCCAACCCTCAGTCTTACCCCTAGAGCTGCAACAGAACAACAATTGCTATTTCCCTCCCCTACTCCCCACATCTCCTGTGGATCCCACAAATCATCCCTCCTAATCTCTCCCTGCCTTCTTGCTTTGTCCCAGACCCCAACTCCAGCAGGCACTCTCTGCTAACCCAAGGGCCTCTCCTCCCAGGGCAACAAGTAGGCTGAACGCAGACTTCTCCTATTGCTCCTGACTGAATCCCCCCAGTCTCATCCCCAGCTTTGTAGTTTAAAACCTGCTGTGGTCTCCCTTTCCTCTCCTGCCCCATTCCCAATGAATCACAGAGACCTTTTCCTTCAACATTCCTTCTCCAAACTCATCCCAGTATCCCAGCCTTCCACACAGCAGGCATTCCCTGTGAACACAGCAGCTGAATAGGCCAGGAAAACAGGTAATACACAGCCATGACACTCTCTGAAAATCCAGAGGGGAAACAGAACCAAGGAACAAAATACCCACCTGACAAAGACAAATCCAGCAACCAGCTTCTAGACCTATTATCATCCCAAACCCAGATGCCTAGACACCAGTGTAGAAACACAAGCAACAACTGTCAGAGAAATATGTCTCCACCAGAGTCCAGCTATCCTACCACAGCAGACCCTGAATATTCCAACATAGCTGCAGCACAAGAAAAAGACCTTAAAACCAACTCTATGAAGATGATAGAGGTCTTTAAAGAAGAAATGGAGAAATCCAAGAAAACACAAATGAACAATTTGAGGAAATGAATAAATCTCTTAACGAAATCCAAGAAACAGTTGAAGGAAGCAAATAAATCTGATCAATACCTGAAAATAGAAAGAGAAGCACAACAAACAAACAAACAAAACAAGCTGAAAATTCTGGGAATGAAAAGTTTAGGAATTCAAAAGGAGCTACAGAGGCAAGCTTCACCAACAGAATACAAGAGATGGAAGAGAGAATATCAGGCATTGAAAATAGGATAGAAGAAATGCATACGTCTGTGGTGGTATTGTGTTCCCCAAAATATTGTGTACCTTAATAAACTTATCTGGGGTCAGAGACGGAACAGCCACAATATTAAACAGAGGTTAGGCAGTGGTAACACACGCCTTTAATCCTAGCATTCCAGAGACAGAAATCCCTCTGGATCTCTGTGAGTTCAAGGCCACATTGGAAACCGCCAAGTATGGTGACACACGCCTTTAATCCCAGGGAGTGGTGGTAGAAGGCAGAAAGGTATATAAGGCGTGAGGACCAAAAACTAGAAGCTTTTGGCCTGGTTAAGCATTTTGGGCTGGTTAAGCATTCAGGCTTCTATCAGCAGTTCAGCTGAGACCCATTCTGGATAAGGACTCAGAGGCCTCCAGTCTGAGGAAACAAGACCAGCTGAGGATCTGGCAAGGTGAGGTAGCTGTGGCTTATTCTGTCTCTCTGACCTTCCAGTGTTCACCCCAATAACTGGCCTCGGGTTTGATTTTATTAATAAGAACTTTTAAGACTCATGCTACATACGTCAGTCAAAGAAAATGTTAAATCTAAAACCAACCAAACAAAAAAACCAAAAAATAAAACTCCTGGCACAAAATATCCAGGAAACCTGGGATACTATGAAAAGACCAAACCTTTGAATAATAGGAATAGAGGAAGGAGAAGAATATTAGCTCAAAGGCCCAGAAAGTATTTTTAACAAAATCATAGAAGAAAAGTTTCCCGACTTAAAGGAAATGCCTATAAAGGCACAAGAAGCGTACAGAACACTAAATACATTGGACCAGAAAAGAAAGTCCCCTTGCCGTGTAATAATCAAAACACTAAACTGTAGGCAGACTTTTCTTTCCTGCCGGTCAGTTTCCAAATAGCTGGCATAGAGATTTAATAATAATTACAAATTCTTGGCCAATAGCTTACATTTGTCTTCAGCCTGCTCTTACAACTTAAAGTAACCCATATCTATTAATCTATGTGCTGCGCTGAGGCTCGTTTACCTCATCTATGAACTTTGTATGCTGATTCTTCTTTGTCTGGCTCTCGACTCCTCAGACTCTGACCTTCTTCCCAGCATTCTCTTTGCCCCGAAAATCCTGCCTAGCTATCGACCAAGCAACTTCTTATTAACAACGAGAGCAACACATTTTCACACTGCACAGAAGGATTTTTCTACAGCACTAAACATACAGAACAAAGAAAGAATATTAAAAGCTGCAAGGGAAAACACCAAGTAACATATAAAAGCAGATCTATGAGAATTACACCTGACTTCTCAATAGAGACTCTAGGAGGACTACTGATTCTTTTGAGTTGATCTTGTATCCTGCTGTGTTGCTGAAGGTGTTTATAAGCTGTATCAGTTCCTTGGTTGAATCTTTGGGGTTACTCAAGTATACTATCATGTCATCTGCAAATAGGGAAAGCTTGACTTCTTCCTTTCCAATTTGTATCCCCTTAATCTCCTTATGCTGTCTTATTGCTCTGGCTAGAACTTCAAGTACTATATTGAATAAGTATGGGGAGAGCGGACAGCCTTGCCTCATTCCTGATTTTAGTGGAATTGCTTTGAGTTTCTCTCCATTTAATTTGATGTTGGCTGTTGGCTTGCTGTAAATTGCCTTTATTATGTTGAGGTATGTTCCCTGTATTCCTGATCGCTCCAAGACCTTTATCATGAAGGAGTGTTGGATTTTGTCAAATGCTTTTCTGCATCTAGTGAGATGATCATGTGGTTTTTTCTTTCAGTTTGTTTATATGGTGTATTACATTGACGGACTTTCATATGTTGAACCACCCTTGCATCCCTGGGATGAAGCCTACTTGATCATGGTGGATAATTGTTTTGATGTGTTCTTGGAGTCTGTTTGCCAGTATTTTATTGAGTATTTTTGCATCGATGTTCATGAGGGAGATGGGTCTGTAGTTTTCTTTCTTTGTTGTATCCTTGTTTGGTTTAGGAATCAGGGTCATTGTAGCCTCATAGAAGGAGGTTGGTAATGTTCCTTCTGTTTCTACCGTGTGGAACAATTTAGAGAGTATTGGTATTAACTCTTCTTTGAGCCAGAAGCACATAGACAGATGTGCTGCAGAATCTACGAGAACACAGATGCCAGCCCAGATTACTATACCCGGCAAACTGACCTAAGAAGCAAGCTAATGCAGCCATTCTAATATCTAACAAAATAGACTTCAAACCAAAACTAAAAAAAATATGGAAGGACATTATATACTCATCCAAGGAAAAATCTACTAAGAGGACATTTCAATCTTAACATTTATGTGCAAAACACAAGGGTACCCATGTTTGTAAAAGAAACACCATTGCAGCTTAAATCACATATTGACCCTTACACTGAAAGTGAGAGGCTTCGATACCCAACTCTCACCAATGAAGAGGTCATCAAGACAAAAACTAAACAGAGAAATACTGGTGCTAATAGATGTTATAAACCAAATGGACCTAGCAGATATTTACAGAACATTCTACCTAAACTCAAAATAATATACCTTCTTCTTTGCACCACATGGAACTTTTCCCAAAATTGAGCACATACTCGGACATAAAGCAAACTCTCAACAGATACAAGAAAACTGGAATAACATCCTGCATCTTATTAGAACACCATGGATCAATGCTGGACACAACAACAGAAACAGCAGAATGCTTAGAAACTCACAGAAACTGAAGAACTCTCTGGTCAATGAAAAATGGATCAAATAGAAATAAAGAAGGAAATCAAAGACTTTCTAGAAATCAATGTAAATGGATACACAACATACCCAGACTTGTGGGACACAATGAAAGTGGCACTAAGGGGAAAGCTCATAGCACTAAGTGCCTACATAAAAAAAAAAAATTGTAAAGGATCTCATACTAGCAATTTAGCTGTACACCTGAAAATTCGAGAGCAAAAAGAAGTAATCATGCCCAGGAGAAGCAGGAGTAGTAGTCTACAAGAAAGAATCCAACTGAGGGCTGAATTCAATAAGATAGATACAAAGAGAACAGTGCAAAGAACCAAGGAAATAAAGTTGGTTCTTTATGAAAATCAACAAGACAGACAAACCCTTATCCAAACTAACTAAAAAACAGATGAAGAATATCCAAATTAACAAAATCAGAAATGAAAATGGGGAGATAGCAGACACCTAGGAAATCCAGAGAATCATATGAATATATTCTAAAACTCTGTACTCCACCAAATTAGAAAATCCAAGAGAAATGGATAGTTTTCTCAATAGCTACCACTTAGTAAAGTTAAACCAGGATAAGATAAACAATTTAAATAGGCCTGTAACCCGTAGAGAAATAGAATCAGTCATGAAAAGTCTCCCAACAAAAAAGAGAAAGAAAAGACAATGACGAGGGTCAGATGCTTTTAGCCCAGAATTCTATCAGACTTTTAAGGAAGAGTTAACAGCAATACACCTCAAAGTAATACATAAAATAAAAACAGAAGGAACATTGCCAAATTCATTCTATAAGACCATAGTTACCCTGATACCCAAACCACATAAAGACTCACCAAAGACGTAGGATTACAGACCACTTTCATGAATACAGATACAAAAATACTCAATAAAATACTTGCAAACTGAATTGGAAAACAAATAAAAAAGATCACCCACCACGATTAAGTAAGTTTGATCCCAGAGATGCAGTGATGGTTCAACACACAAAAAATCAGTAAATGTAATCCACCATATAAACAAAATGAAAGAAAAAAAACCCCACATGATCATCTCATTAGATGCAGAAAAGACCCTTCACAAACTCCAACACCACTTCATGATAAAAGTCCTGGAGAGATTAGGAATACAAAGAACATAACTAAACACAATAAAGGCAATTTACAGTAAACCAACAGCCAACATAAAATTAAATGGAGAGAAACTTAAAACAATTCCACTGAAATGAGGGACAAGATTGTCTACTCTCTCCACATTTATTCAATATAGTACTTGAAGTTTTAGCTAGAGCAATAAGAAAAATCAAAGAGGGTCAAGGGGATACAAACTGGGAAGGAAGAAGTCAAAATATTGTTATGTGTAGATGATATGATTGAATACATAAGTGACCCAAAAATTTCCCTCAAGGAACTCCCACAGTTGATACACACCTTCAGCAAAGTTGCTGGATATAAGATTAATTTAAAAAAATCAGTAGCCCTCCTATATATGATAAATGGACTGAGAAAGAAATCAGGGAAACAACACTCTTCACAATAGCCTCAAATAAAATAAAGTATCTTGGGATAACTCTAATTAAGCAAGTGAAAGATGTGTCAATTAAAAACTTCAAGTCTTTGAAGAAAGAAATTGAAGAAGATATCAGACGATGGAAAGATCTTCCATGCTCATGGATCAGTAGAATTAACATAGTAAAAATGGCCACCTTGTCAGAGACAGTTTACAGATTTAATGCAATCACCATCAAAATTCCAACACAATTCTTTACAGGACTTGAAAGGATAATATTCAACTTTATATGGAAAAGCAAAAAAGGCAGGATAGACAAAACAATCCTGAACATTTAAAAGAAATTCTGAAGATGTAACCATCTCTGATTTAAGTTGTACTACAGAGGTATAGTTATGAAAAATAACATAGTATTGGCATAAAAAGACATGTTGATCAATGGAATTGAATTGAAGACCCAGACATAATTTTACACACCTATAGATATCTGATTTTTGATAAAGAAGCCAGAAATACACACTGGAAAAAGACAGCATCCTCAACTGGCCAAACTGGATGTCTGCATGTAGAAGAATGCAAATAGATCTCTGTTTATCAACCTGCACAAAACTCAAGTCCAAGTGGATCAAAGGCCTTAACATAAAACCAGATACACTGAACCTGATAGAAGAGAAAGTGGGGAACAGCCTGGAACTCATTGGCACAGGAGACAATTTTCTGAACAGAACAGCAATAGCTCAATATCAATTAAGATCAATTAAGATCAAGAATTAATAGATGGGACCTCATGAAACTAAAAAGCTTCTGCAAGGCAAATAACACTGCCAATCAGACAGAGACAGCCTACAGAATTGGAAACAATTTTTATCAACCCCATATCTAATAGAGGTCTAATATTCAAAATATATAAAGAACTCAAGAAACTACATATCAACAAATCAAATTAAATAATAATTCAATTAAAATGGTGTACAGATCTAAAAAGAGAGTTCTCAATAGAGGAATCTCAAATGGCTAAGAAATGAATAAATGTTCAATATCTTTAGTCATCAAGCAAATGCAAATCAAAACTACTTTGAAATTCCATCTTGAACCTATCAGAATGGCTAAGATCAATAACACAAGTGACAGCTCATGCTGGTGAGGCTGTGGAGCAAGGGAAACACTCCTCTACTGCTGGTGGGAGTGCAAACTTGTACAGCCACTATGAAAATCAATATGGCAGTTCCTCAGAAAATTGTGAATTTGTCTACCTCAAGATCCAGCTATTTCACTCTTAGGCATATACCCAAAGGACATTCCATCCTACCACAAGGATACTTGCTCAGCTCTGTTCATTGTGGCTTTATTCATAATAGCCAGAAACTGAAAACAATCTAGATGTTCCTCAATTGATGAATGGATAAACAAAATGTGGTCCATTTACACAATGGAGTATTACTCATCTGTTAAAAACAATGACATCATGAAATTTTCTGGCAAATGGATGGAACTAGAAAAAAAATTATCCTGAGTGAGGTAACCCACACCCAGAAAGGTTAATATGATATGTATTAACTTGTAAGGGGATATTAGACTTTAAGTAAATGATAACCAAAGCACAATCCATAGACCCAGAGAGGTTTATGAGGAGTCTAGGTGGCATGCAGAGATCTCACTGGGAGAGGGAAATAGATTTTAGGAGTGGACTAGAGGTAGGTGGGGAAGGAATGGGGAATTGGATAGAGAGATGGCTGGAATGGGGGCCGTGTTTAGGGAGTACTGTGGAAACAGTTCAGTGCAAACTTTCTGGAATCTATTAAGGTGATCTGTTGCTGAAGTTTTCTCCAGTTCTGCCTGGCTCACGGTCAGGACAAATCTCTCTCACTCACCAGTCCCACAGCTGCTCAGACCCAACTGAGTAAACACACAGAGACTTTGCACCTTTCCTGGAACTCACTCTGTAGCCCAGGCTGGCCTCGAACTCACACAGAGATCCGCCTGTCTCTGCCTCCCGAGTGCTGGGTACTAACTATTCTTATATCTTAAATCAACCCATTTCTATTAATCTATAAGTTACCACAAGGCTCGTGGCTTATTGGTACCTTACATCTCACTTGTCATGGCGGTGGCTGGCAGCGCCTCTCTGACTCAGCCTTCCACTTCCCAGAATTCTCTTCTCTGCTTGTCCTGCCTATACTTCCTGCCTGACTACTGGCCAATCAGCATTTTATTTATACAGAGTGATATCCATAGCAGTGATCCTAATGAAGTCTCTTAGCAATGGGGGATATGGAGTCTCAACTGGTCATCTCTTGTAGCCAGGTGAGGCTTCTGGTGGTAGGACTAGGTTGTATTCAATTGAGTTGTTGCCCAAGTAGGTTTCATGAAAATCCTAACAACCCAGGCTGTTGCTAAGACAAAAGGTTGCTCTCCTTAAACAGACAGTGGGGTCCAATTGCCAAGGACAATACCCACACAACTCATTGAACATGGAGAAGTCAAGATGATGCTTATGTGGAGTCCTCATCCATACATTGCTGGAAGGTGCAAGAAGACATTCTGCAGGCTGAAAGGGAAATGTGGACGTCAACCCAGTTACAAAACTGGGTCAAAGGAGCTACAATCTGTCTTGCCTGCAAAATATGCTAGGGCAATGGTGGCACAGAACTTGTGGGTGTAGCTAACCAGTATGTGATTTGACCTAAGGCCCACTCCAACAGAATGAACCCATATCTGACACTCCTTAGGTAACCAAGAACTAGAGACTAGATATCCCAGAGACCCAGGGTAAAACCAAACATGACTGGACTAAAAAAAAGTCAATAAAATGATTCGTAATGATATTCTGCTATACTCATAGTGCCTTATTCAGTCATCATCAGAGAGGCTTTCTCCCACAGCAGAACAGAGACAGAGACCCACAGTCAGTCATTATGCAGAAAGAGATTCTAAATTGGAGCTCTCCATCAAATTCCTCCCCTAAGAGCTTAGGGAACACTGCAGAAGAAGAGGGAGAAAGTTTGAGTCAGAGAGGATAGAGGTCACCAGGAGAACAAGGCCTTCTAAATCAACTGAGCAAGGTGTATATGAGCTCACAGAGGCTGAAGCAGCAAGCATAGAGCCCACATGACTCTGCACTGCGTCCTGTGTGTGTATATTATAGCTATTAAGTTAGTATTTTTATGGGACTCCCGACTGTGAGAACGAGTGGGTCCCTGACTCTTGTGCCTGCCTTTGGGACTCTTTTCCTCCTGTTGGATTGCCCTGTCCTAGTTT
This sequence comes from Peromyscus melanophrys, assembly GCA_902168415.1. NCBI lineage: Eukaryota > Metazoa > Chordata > Mammalia > Rodentia > Cricetidae > Peromyscus > Peromyscus melanophrys. The sequence continues at coordinate 71,552 of CABHPR010151075.1, read as the reverse complement.
GACGTGATAGTTTTTTTCTTTGTCTTATTATATTTATTTTTTCATGTGTAGTCATTATCTCTTAGAAGTCTGTTCTTTTCTAATAAGAGTCAGAAAAGGAGTGGATCCTAAGGGGCGGGGAATGGGGAGGAACTTGGGGGATTAGAGGGAGGGAAAACTATAATTGGGATATATCGTGTGAGAAAAGAATTGTTTTCAACAAAAGAAAAAATATGAAAAAAATGAAAAGAAAACACTTTCCACCACATTATCTTCAATTTTCTGAACAATCATATTTGGAAGCCAAGGCTAGAGGGATCAGTCTCCTTTCTAACCATGGCATTTGAGCTTTGAGCATAGTGGAGTTCTACAAAGTTCTTAGTAAATACTATCATCCAACCACAAATCTGATAATCTTTTATAAAAAAAATCTTCCTATATTATTCTAGAGATTTAAAACTACTGTTTTTCTTCCAAAATACAATAATGGAACTTGAAAAATGACACGTATGGTGCCGTGAAGGAAACATTGTCACCATCCACCTCGCTGGGAGTTCCTTTGGAGGAGGGCTGCGTGCTGCCCTGTGAATTATCTCACACATTAAACATCTTTGCTTTGGATGGTAGGAGCTGAGAAGAAACACATTCTCTCATGGTGAGATTTGATTGATTATTACCCTTTCCAGTGTTACATCTGCGTGTACTATAATTAAAATAATCAGTCATATAACTGTTTGAATGTCTTGTCTAACAAAAGAAGAGCCCTGCAGGGATAGAGGATAAGACAAATATTGAAAGAAGCTTCACCGATGAGTTCTAGAGAGCTTTGAAATTGCACATTGGAAAGATGTCCATTCTTCCAACCGTTCAATCAGTTATGATACACTATCAACTCTGTGCCTTGTGTGTGCTAAGCATCGAGGACCGAAGTTAGACACCATCCTGTTCCCACAGAATTTTTAGTTTCAAGGTGAATTTATGAATATCCACTTTGCTCTTATGCCACAAAGGCTACTCATAACTTCCCATGGATGATTCCAGATAGTTCTCAGAACTATCTTTTATCTAGTCCAGATGAAAGTAGCCCTACAGCAGAACCTCCAGTAGGGGACACCTCCATAATGTCTACATTTGAAATCTAGGACATGTACTTTCGGTTTTCAAAGTTTGGCTTCTAAGACCTTGTTTTTAGCGTGAACCAGAAAAATATGACCCAGTTGACTGATTTACCACAAAATAGGTGGAATCAGTTATGTAAATTAATGGGAAAATTTCTGGCCAGTTCAACTTGATTTTCCCAGAATTCCTGTCCCTTAGAGTGGCAATATTCAGTCATATGTCTAAAACTTCATAGATGAGAAAAATGTTGTATAGAAACAGGGAAAAATTAAATAATCTGCACAAACAGAAACAGACAGTAAAACTGTGGCTACAGGAGGTAAGGAACAGTGGTGATAGAGAGTTGTTGGTCAAAGGATACATAACTATACTTGAGAAGAATAAATTCAAGGAGTTATTGTACACCATGCTAACTACAATCAATTACAGTATATTGTAGTCTTGAATAGTGCAATGTTAAATCTTATCATAAAATGATAACTGCAAGATGATGATACATTTGTTAATTAACTATATTTAACCATTGAAATGTATATTTACTTCAAAACATATTGTGTGCAATTAAATGCATACAAATTATTAGCTATCAAATTCTAATAAAGTTAAAAACAAATGATATTGAAACATAAAAAGCATGCAAACTATGGTTCAACATGTGTTTATATATTCTTTTTTAAGTGCTAATTTTATTAGTATCTACAACTAAGATCATATGAGCAGAATTAAAGATTTCTTTGATACAAAAGTAACTGTTGGTACTAAAATTTAAAAGAAGTTTAAAAAATAAATCAATTTGTAAGAAAGGTGTTAATAACTAATGGAAAAATAGGCTATAAGTGAGAAAAGAGCTTTTTGTCAAAATGATGTGAAAGGTTAACTACTGAAGAACGGCAGTATATTTGGATATATTAAAGAGATGCAATAAATTAATGTAATATATCTTAGGACAAAGGATTTATGAGTACAGTGATTTGATAGGTTGTTTAATATATATCTGAACAGGAATCAATTCTATGCATAAGGTATAAAGTTGAGTGATTTTTTGCAGATTCTTCTAAGCTATAGGTTTGAAAATTATATTCCTTGGGAAAGTTTTTCACTGTGAAATAAAGGAACTGTGAAAATACCTTTAAGTTTCAGATTTAAGGTTTATACATATAGATATGGACATAGTGAAGAGGCACTTAGAGCCAAGGAAAATTAAGACGTTGAGATGTTTTGGCAAAGAAAGTAGCACAAAATTTGCTTCTAAAAGCCCCTTTTGCCCTAGTGTTAGTAGCTTCCTATTGAGCAAACAGCATTATCCACCGTGGGGATTTCATCTTCTACTCTTAGTGGATTAATTATTTCTTGCAAACTCTTAATGGAAGCAATTCTCTGGTTACTTTCCTCTAGAAACTCTTTGAATAAGACTGCAAATTAATGCCTGAGTTTGAGTTTACTAAGTGATCCCTAGGAGAAAAGGCATTTGTAGTTCACGTCATCAGGGCTAGCACTACAGTTTTAACTGCTTGTGGACATCTATCCTTAGCTGTTAGGACATACATTTAAAAATGAATGACTATGTTATTGCTAATTACTTTCTTGTACTTTGTAGTGAAAAACATTTAAAATCTACTCTTTTTTAATGAGAGATATGTATGACAGTCCCTTCCTCAAGGCTCAGGAATCTTTATGGAAGAGAGAGAGTAGAAAGATAGTAAGATTCAGAGGTGGATGATAAAACCAGGAAAATAGTGTTTCCCAGACAACAGGGTAGTTGCCCACGAGAACTCACAGTGGTTGTAACAATATGTCCAAGACTTTCAAGCTGAGCCAGACAAAGTCCAATCATGGGGGGAATGTGCCCATGAAATCCCACCAAGATGGGGATTAGACATGGACACAGGGAGACTGGGGCTCAGAGAGTTCACTGAACTGGACATGGGCACAGGATGTGGGATCGAGGCAAGACTTGGAGGTTAGCTGTGACTGGCAACTGTAGTGCAGGAGTAGGGAGGGATAGCTCAGGTAGCCTACATGGGTCCCTGCCACACGTGGTAGCTATGGGGACCCTGGTGGGAAATTAGGCTGGGGTAGGCAGTGAGTTCCAAATGAATGGAGAAGGGCTCAGAGGAAAGGTTGAGGTAGGTGGTAGCAGGACTAGGGGAACCCTGTAGGGACTGGAATGGAGGAGGGATGGAAAGCAAGCATGGCTTACCTGAGTCTGCAGGTGTGATGGCCCTGCAGGTGTGATGGCTCTGCAGGTGTGATGGCCCTGCAGGTGTGATGGCTCTGCAGTCCCTATTGTCTTGAGGGCTGGGGTTGTCTTGAGTTCCAAAGGAATGGAGAAGGAGCAAGATGAGGGGTTGAGGCAAGCAGTAGCAGGACGAGTGGGACTGGGATAGGAGGGGGAGGGGGAGCCCACATAGACTACCTGCTCTATGTCACTTGGGGTGGCAGACATTTTTTAAACTTATTCAATTAATTTGATCATTTCAGTGTTGTTCATATTAGGTTTTCTACCTTTAATGATTCCATTAACCAAAGATATAATTTTCTTATGAGAAATTTATTACCTTTATTATGTTGAGATACATTTATTTTATACTTAATTGCTGAGTTTATGTCATGAATGGATTTTGAATTTTATAAAAAAATTTTCTGTATCTGTTGAAATGATATTTTTTACTTCTTGATTCAGTTAATGTGATATATCACCTTCATTTATTTCTATATGTTGACCAGCCTTGAAACTTTTGGGAAGAGTTTTACTTGTGTAAATTATATTTTTAAAGTATTGTGAGTTTGGTATGATATTTTGTGTTTGTGTTCATAAAATGTTGGTCTACTCAATGCTACAATATTGACCTGCCAGGCATGATGTGATGCCATTGGTTGAAACAGTATCATGAAAGTTACAGGGAGTACCAAGTACTTTCTGATAAACATGAGACCTACTCAATAGAACAGAGTTTGTGACTGGCACTATAAACCTGGTCAAAAGCCCATGACCCAGGATGGCTTAGGCCATTTTTGGGAACCTACTATGGCTATTTTGCTAAATGAAAATGTCAAATTTCCTTCTAAACATGATTATATCTACAGAGTATATCTCAGTCTTGGACAGAGAAACCTTTCTATTGTGGACAGCAGGGCAGGGACTGATAAATGTGGTGGTATTGTGTTCCCCAAAATATTGTGCACCCTAATAAACTTATCTGGGGTCAGAGACAGAACAGCCACAATGTTAAACATGAGGATAGGCAATGGTAGCACACGCCTTTAATCCTAGCATTCCAGAGGCAGAAATCATCTATTCAAGGATACAGCGAAGCATGGTGACTCACACCTTTAATTCCAGGGAGTGGTGGTAGAAAGTAGAAAGGTATATAAGGCGTGAGGACCAGAAACTAGAAGCATTTGGTTGGTTAAGCATTTGGCTGGTTAAGTGTTCAGGCTTTCGAGCAGCACAGTTCAGCTGAGAGCCATTGGGATGAGGACACAGAAGCTTCCAGTCTGAGGAAACAAGACTAGCTGAGAAGTTGGCCAGGTGAGGTTAGCTGTGGCTTGTTCTGTCTCTCTGATCTTCCAGTGTTCACCCCAATACTTGGCCTCAGGTTTGATCTTATTAATAAGAACTTTTTAAGATTCATGCTACAGATAAATGGTTAAAACACAGAAAATAAATAACTTGAGTGTTCAACCCCAAATGGGATATTTATATCAGAGCCCCACCCCTGAAGGCTCAGGGAACACTGAGGAAGAGGAGGAGAAAAGAATGTAAGAGCCCGGTGATGAGTCTGGCCATAATTGCTTTACATATGTCTGTTAAACACTGAACTGATGTCTGCAACAGTTACCGGCACAAGAGCAATCTAACAAAATTATTCAGTATTCCATCAGGCAGCACTAATTGTACCCAGTGGCTTCCCCAAACAAAGAGGTTATAAAGGACACAGGGGCATATGGAATGATCTGTGGGAGTGGGATATAAAAAGATCTAGAAAATTGGAGTTGGAGTAGGTATGATCAAGGTATTTTGTATATCTGTATATACTGTTAAAGAATAAATAAAAGATATCTTAAAAAATAAGTAAGTAAAAAGAGTGCTAAGAATGTAGCTCATTGGTAGAACACTTGCTTGGCACTTGTGAGGCCTTAAGTTCATTTCTCATTACAGGGGGTGAGTGAGAATAAGAGTTGATTCTGTTACATTAACTTCTTTATTTGTGTGTGTGTGTGTGTGTGTGTGTGTGTGTGTGTGTGTGTGTGTGTGTGTGTGTGTGTCTGTGGTGAGGTGCTGGAAATCAAACCTAGGCATATATTAATATGTGCAAGATACTCTACCTATAAACAGGTACTCTACCTCTGAGCTACATCCCGACCTGCAGTTTTTTGAACTTCTTAAGGATTATTTTACTAAATTACAGAAGTGAACATTTCAGTAATTGAAGGATGTGTGATTTTTAAAAAATCATTTATAAGTTTTTTCTTTGTAGCCATGCCTCATTTTCACACCAGGTCAATAACAGCCTCAAGATGAGTAACACAGTGTAATGATATGCTTACTCAATATTGTATTTTCTAGTTTTCCTTGAGCACCCATGGTGGCATTTAGAAATTTATTCATATCTTTTAGACTTTCTAATTACTAGAAATGTATTGTTCATAGCAGTCACATATAGTCTCTTTTATTTCTATTTTTATCACTTGTAACTCCTTTTTCACCTGTGATTTTATTTATTTGAACCATGTTCCTTGTTTTTTATTTAGTCTAGGGAAAAGTTTATAAGTTTTGCTTGTATTTTCAAAGACATTTTATTGGATATATGTGCCATTTTTTCTACCCTCCCCTTTTTTGAGGCAGATCTCTCTAAATAGTTCTGGCTGTCCTGAAACTCACTATTAAGAACAGGCTGGCCTCGGACTCACAGAGATCCATCTGTCTCTGCCTCCTGAGTGCTAGGGTTGAAGGTGTGCACCACTACACCCAGCACCATCTTTTCTTTTTAAAAATAATTTTTTGATTTTTAAATTTTATTTTATGTGTATGAATGCTTTGCCTGCATGTATGTATGTGCACCATGTGTGTGTGTCTGGGTACCTTTTGGAGTCAGAAGAGGATGTTGGATCCCCAGGAACTGAGTTACATACAGTTGTGAACTGGCCTATAGTTCTAAAAATCGAACCTGTATCTTCTGAAAGAGCAGTAAGTGTTCTTAACTGCTGAGTCCCATCCCCATATTTTCTTTATCCATTAATAATGTGTTTGTACATATATAGATTGTATCCATGTCTTGGCCTTGTTAGTAGTGCTATAATAAACATAGGTTTCAGGTGTCTTTTTCACATGCTGATTTTTTTTGAGACAGGATCTCATCATGTAGTCATCTTGGACTGGAACTTTTCCCATGTAGATCAGACAGAATGACCTTGAATTCACAGAGATCTGCCTTTCCTCTGCTTCCTGGGAAGGCATGTGCTACCACCCTAGGCCTGGCATGCAGATTTGATTTTATTTTTTCTGTTTTATTTTCTTTCTTACTCAGTAGTGGGATAGTTGATCATGTAGTAATTACATTTGAGGTGTTTGTGAGCAGTCGCCATGCTGTTTTCTATAAAGGCTGTATTGAATTTTGTTTCTGCCAGGAGTGATGACTCAGACCTTCAGTCTTAGCACTCAGGAAGCAAAGGCAGAATAACTACCAGAAGTCGGAAGCAAGCTTACTCTACATAGTGAGTTCCAGGCTGGACAGGGCTACTTACTGAGACCTGTGTCAAATGATTATATCCCCATTAACAACGTATAGTAGTTGTCATTTTTTGGTTTTGATAATTGCCATCATAGCTCGAATGATATAACATTATATTGTATTTTTTGATAACTAGTGATACTGAACATTTTAATATATATTTGTATATTTTCTTTATAGTAATGTTTATCTAGCTTGATTGGCCATTATTTAATGATTGTTGTTATGATGTTGGATTTTTGGACTTGCCTATATTTTATGGCTATTTTCCATGTTGAACCCATGGTTTTACCATTTTTCTCCCATCCTGTCTGTTATTTCTTCACTGATATGATTTTTTCTTTGTTTTTCAGATGCTTTTAATGTGATATGACCCATTTATCTATCTGTACTTTTCGTGTGATATGACCCATTTATCTATCTGTATTTTTGCTTGTGGTACTGTTGAAAAAAAACCTGCTTATTCCAATGTCTTAAAATATTAGCTCTATGTTTGTCCATTTGTTTCATAGTTTAGAGCTTTACATTTGACATAACTAGAAGTAAATTGAACAAAATTGCAGGATATAAAATAGATGTGCAAAAATCAATGCATTCCTAAATACATAAATACAACCTGATCAGTCTGTGTAATGCTACCTGTATGTATGTTTATGTAACAATAATTAAGAAAAAAGAGGTCATGGATTTATTTTTTATTTAAGATTTTTTAAAAATTCATTTTACACACCAACCACAGATCACACTTTCATCCCTATTCCCGCTCTCCCCTAGCCTCCTCCCACCGCCCCAGACCCCTTCATCCCCTCCTCCAAAAGGGTAAGGCCTCCCATGGGGAGTCAGCAAAGCCTGGTTTATTCAGTTGAGGCAGGGAGGTCATGAATTTCAAAGAGAGCAAGGAGGGGTATATGGGAGGTTTGGAGGGAGGAAAGGGAATGGGGGAAATTACACAAATTATGCTATAATTTCAAAGTTAAAAGAAATAATTTTTAAAATCAGTGTATTATATTTTTAAAGTGAATTATTTGAAATAAACAGCAAAAAGATCTCACTGAGTATAACAACAAAAAAATCACAAAATGCTAATTTTAAACAAAGTGAAACAATCTCTGTAATGAAAATTAGAAAACACCAAGGCAAGAACTTAAAGAAGAGACATGGAAAAGAAGAGGAAAGACAGCCATATTCATAAATGGAAGGCTCAATGCTGTTAAAATGGCCGTGCTATCTAAAGCATCCCACAGATTCAATGTATTCCATTCTGTGATGCTGATGACATTCTCTTGAGTAATAGAAAAACAACCTAAACATTTTATTATATTATATTTTTATTATATCATGATGGATCTTGAAGAGCGAGGGCAGTTTTGAACAAATACAATTTTAGAGGCTCCACACTACTTGCCTTCAGAATCTACTTCAAGCCAACAGTAACCACAGCAACAGATACTAGTGTACAAACAGACACATAAATAAACAGAATAAAATAGAGTGAAATCAAAAGCTTCTCTCACACCATATAAAAAAGCAACTAAAAACAAAGTACACACTTAAACACAAGAACAAATGCCGAAACTACTGGGGAACACATGTAGAGAAGCTTATGACATCAGTGTGGATAATGGGATTTTTGGATATGACTCCAAACATCTAGAAAAGAAAACAAAAGAGAGATAAATGGGATTTCATTAAGCTGAAAAAAGTTGATGTGCAGATTAAAAAGGCAATTGAGAAATGGAAGAGACCATATTTGAGTGTCTGGAGAGACATTGTGCAAAACAAAACATAAACAAGGCCAACAGATATATTGTATGTATATGTTCAACATTAGTGACAGTCAGGGAAACGGAAGGGAAAATAATAATTAATTCATATCTCTTAAAATAAATGTTATACAAAAGAAGATAACAACTACTAACAGATTGTGGAGAAAAGGGAACCCACATACTCTATTACTTTGAATATAAATTAGTTCAATCACTATAGAAAATATCATGAAGGTTACACAAAAAATTAAAAATAGAACTTTTAGGTATACATCCAATGGTAAACAATAAATACATTAGATATCTTTACATTACTATGTTTGCTACAGCATTAACAGTCAAGGAACAGAATCAATCTAAGTATCAATGAATGAATAGACAAAGAAAATGTGGTCTATAGATAGATATTATGTAACATAATTCAGTCATATTAAACAGAAAATTCTATCACTTTGAAACTACTTTGATGAATCTTGCAGATACTGAATTAATTGAAACAAAGAAGATACTATGCAATAGATAACAATTATATCTTAGAAGCATCTCCATAGGGAGATATTTCTCAGGGAATTTGCTCTGCTAACTCTGGAAGAGTTACATGTGTGAAAACAATGCCCAAGAGGAACCAGGAATACAAAAACTCCCAGAAAGCATTCTACTATTGTCTTCCAAAGCCATGTTTTTGTTTTTTGTTTTTTTTTTTTTTTTGCTGAGAGTGAACTTTTGTCACTGGCATCAAGAAAAAAACCAAAGAGTTTTTTAAACTAATCAAATGCTATATACAGCAGAATGCCCATCCTATCTCAGTCTGAAGAGTTCAAATGAGTTCTTTCTTAATGTTTCTTTATTGAATATTATTTAAGAAAATAGTGTAAGTAAAAAGACACTTGCTTTTAAAGATCATGGATGATATTTTTAAAAGTTGGTATTTTTATTATCCTGAGTGAGGTAACCCAGACCCAGAAAGACAAATATGGTATATATTTACTTATAAGTGGATGTTAACTGTTAAGTAAAATTAAATGATAGTCAAGCTACAATCCATAGACCCAGAGAGGTTAGGTAAAGAGGAAGGCTTTAGGGGGATGTGTGGATCTCCCTGAGAAGAGGAAATGCAGTAGATTTTGCCTTGACTGTGGATAGGTGGGGATGGGAGCAGCAGGGTTGGGTTGGAGGAGGGGATGGAGGGGGAGAGCGCAGGGAGAGACAGCTGTAATTGGGGGGGGGGGCTTCTGGGAGATATGTGGAAACCTAGTACAGTGCAAACTTCCTGGAATCTGTGGGTGTGACCCTAATGAGTACTCCTAGTAATGGAGGATACAGAGTCTCATCTGTTCATCTTTTGTAGCCAGGCAAGGCTTCCAGTGGTAGGACTGGGTTGCATTCTGTTGAGTTGTTGGCTGAGGAGGTCCCATGGAGATCCCTAAACAATCTAGGCTGGTGCTAGGACAGAGAGTCCCTCTCTGAAAACTGACAGTAGGCCCCATTGCTGAGGACAACATCCACATAGCTCATTGGATTTAGGTAGGGTAGAGCTGGTGCCTACATGGAGCTTTCACCCTTACTTTCTAGTCTCTTTCGCTTGGAAAGGTACTCTTCAGGCTACAGAAAGAGAAATGTGGACACCAACACAGTCACAAAACCTTTGACCTACAATCTATCCTGCCTGCAAGATGTGCTGGGACAATGGTGGTGCAGAACTTTTGGGAGTGGCCAACCATTGTCTGGTTTAACTTGAGGCCCATGCCACAAGAGGCAGCCCAGCCATACTCTGCCTGGATGGCCAGAACCTGGAGATTGGATAGCTCAGAGACCTATGGTAGAACCAAACAAGACTGGGAAAAAAATCAGTGAAATGATTGCTAATGGTATTCTGCTATACTCATAGATTGGTGCCTTGTCCAGTTATCAGCAGAGAGGCTTCCTCTGGCAGCATATGGGAGCAGGTGTAGAGACCCACACCAGAGTCTAAATTGGACGTCTCCATCCAGTTCCTCCCCTCAGATCTATGGGAACCTCGCAGAAGAGGGGGAGGAAAGATTGTAGGAGTCAGAGGGGATGGAGGACACCAGGAGAACATGGCCCACTGAGTCAACTTAGCAGAGGTCATATACACTCACAGACCCTAAAGCAGCAAGCACAGGACCTGCATGGGTCTGCACCAGATCCTCTGCTTATATTACAACTGTTAGCTTGGTGTTTCTGTGGGACTCCTAACAGTGGGGGCAGGGGTGTCTGACTGTGTTTCCTGCTGTTGCGACTCTTTTCCTCCTATTGAGTTGCCTTTGTCTAGCCTCCATGTGAGGGATTTTGCCTTGCCCTTCTGTATCTTGTTTTGTCATATTTGGTTGTTGTCTCTTGGAGGCCTGCTCCTTTCGGAAGGGAAACAGAGGGGGAGTAGATCTGGGTGAGAGTGGAGGTGGAGGGGAAACTGTGGTCCAGGTGGATTGTATGAGAGAAGAATCTCTTTTAATTAAAAACAAGATAAAACAAACCAAAAGTTGGTATTTTATACAAAATTTTTCATTAACACACATTAATCACACATATTGGTAGAATTTAGGGGATATTTCCATAAATGCATACAGCTTGCAATTATTCTTTTCCCACTTCCTTCAATGCCCTCATCACTTCTGATAGGAGTTGGGGAGATGGGCATGAAACCTCACTGCTAGCTGAGGAGCTATTGGCATTTGATAGCTGCTGGGAAAGAAAGATTTAGGTTTTGTTTTGTTTTGTTTTTGTTTTTAATTATGTGACCACTGGTAGACTGACCACACACCAGGACAGGGCAGGTCCCATTCCCAAGACCAGCTGGGTAACATAAACTGGACTTGGTGTGGAAAGAAGGAAAAAGAAGAAATCTTAAAGTTGGGTGAAAGGATGGGAGGCAAGAATTGACGGCAACGGGAAGACTTGGGGGAGAACGTGTTCAAAATGCATCGTGTGAAATTCTCAAAGAATTAATCAAATATTTTTAGAAGATTTTATTTTATTTGTGTGCATCCATGAGTGTGTGTTGTGTGAGTATATGTTCACATGTGTGTGCAGATATCCCTGGATCCAGAAGAGGCCCTTAGAACCCTTGGAGTTAAGAGTACCCAGAGCTCATGATTCACTTGAGGTGAGTACTGGAATTCAAACTCCAGTCCTCATGATTGAGCAGCAGATATTCTTGACATCTGAGCCATCTCTCCAGCCCCAACTGGCTGTCTTTATCCTGAGACTTGTACACACAATTCTTTGGAAGTATTGATTTTTCATCATGTCTGGATGTGTCTTATGTTTGTAAAATGAGTAGTCTTTTTTTTTTTTTTTAACTCAGCCATATAAGTACTCAGTTCATCTCCATTTGTCTGTACATCAACTCTGATTTAGGGTCCTAGATCTGTCAACCTTAAAAATACCATTGGGGAAGTATTTTATTTTATTTTATTTTATTTTATTTTTATTTTTATTTTTTTTTTACAAACAAATCCCTTGTGCATGTGCAATCTGTGGCATTCTTTTTCCCTCTTAATGAAAATAGATTCATTTTTCATTCAGTATATCCCGATTACAGTTTCCCCTCCCTCTATTCCTTCAAGTTCCTCCCCACCACCCCTCCCATCCAGATCCACTCCCTTTCTGTCTCTCATTAGAAAGAAAGGCTTCTAAAAGATAACAATAATACATAATAAAGTAAAATATGAAAGATAAATGAATCACATTGAAGCTGGACAAGGCAAACCAACAGAAGGGAAAGCGCCCAAGAGAAAACACAAGAATCAGAGGTCCACTCTCTCACACATTCAGGGGTCCCATAAAAACACAAAAGTGAAAGGAATCATATATGTGCCAAGGACTTGGCGCAGACCTGTGCAGACCCTGTACTTGCTGCTTCAGTCTTTGTGAGTTCATGTGAGCTTTGCTCATTTGATTTAGAGGGCCTTGTTCTTCTGCTGTCCTCCATACCCTATGGATCTTATATTCCTTCTGCTTCCTCTTCCATAGAGTTTGCTGAGCTTCGAGGGGAGGGATTTGATGGAGACATCCCATTTAGAGCTGAGGGTTGCAAGGTCTATCTCTCACTCTCTGTATAATGTATGGCTGTGGGTCTCTATTGTTTTCTTATCTGTTTCAGGAGGAAGCTTCTCTGGTGATGGCTGAAAAAGGCATTGGTGTAAGATCTAAGAATATAGCAGAATGTCATTAGGAGTCGTTTATTACTACCTTTTTTTTTTTTTTTTTTTTGGAAGACCAGTAGTATTTGGTTTTGCCCTAGGTCTCTGGACTATCTAGTCTCTGGTTCCATTTCCTGGAGTGGACCTCAAGTCAGATCAGACACTGGGTGCTTACTTCCACAAGTTCTGTGCCACCACTGCTTTCGCATATTTTTCAGGCAGGACAGCATTGTAATCAATGGCTTTGTGACTGGGCTGCTGTACGCATTTCTCTTTTAGCAGTGTGCAGAGTATCTTCTTGTATTAAAGACACTAGAACATAGGGGTGAAGGTTCTGTGTAGGTAACAGATTGACCGCTCCATGTTCAATGAGTTATGTGGGTGTTGTCCTCAGTAATGGGGCATTTCTGTCATTTTGTGGGGAGAAACCCATTGTCTTGGCAACAGCATGGGTTGTTTGGGGATTTCCATGGAACTCCTTTGACCAGTAACTCGATTGGATGTAACTCAGTCCAGGTAAAGGAAGCCTTCTTTGGTGCCAAGGGATGTCCAGTTCAGAGTCCATCTCTCCCATTATTTGGAACCTTCATTAGGTTGGCCTTCATATATTTTAGGAAGTTTCCACTGCACCAGATTTCCATAACACATCTCAAATGCCCCTCGATTTCAGCTATCTCTCTCTAAATGACCTACCCCTCTAATCTGACCCACCTGTTCAAGTTCCCTTCTGTCCCCAGTACACCCATAAAATCTATTCTATTTAATCCTCCCTGGAAAATCCATGCGCCCCCTACCTAGTCCCTTCCTCTATACCTAACTTCTCTGGGTCTACACATTGTAGGTTTGTTAATATTTACTTAATGGCTAATATCCATATATAAATGAATATATATATATACTTTTTTTTTTATCATGGGATGTCTTATTTGCTCCATCTCTGGTGATTGAAAGTTTTGCTGGGTACAGTAGTCTGGGCTGGTATCTGTGGTCTCTTAGAGTCTGCAGTTCAATCCCTTCTGGCTTTCAGAGTCTCCATTGAGAAGTCAGGCATAATTCTATTCTGTCTACTTTTATATGTTACTTGGTCTTTTTCCCTTGCAGCTTTTGATATTCTTTTTCTGTTCTGTACATTTAGTGTTTTGATTATTATGTGTTGAGGGGACTTTCTTTTCTGGTCCAGTCTATTTGGTGCTTCTTCTACTTTTATAGGCATATCTTTCTATAGGTGTTAGAAAAGTTTTCTTCTATGATTTTGTTGAAAACATTTCCTGGACCTTTGACCTGAATTTCTTCTACTTCCTCTGGTCCTATTATTTGTAGATTTGTTCTTTTCATAGTGTCCCATATTTCTTAGATGTTCTGTGTTAGGAATTTCTTTAGATTAAATATTTTCTTTGACTGAAGTAAGAATAATCTTTATAGGCCTGAAAAGTAAAAAACATATTAGCCAGTTCTGAGTAGAAGAATATTTAAGACAGCAACAAAAACAACAGCAACCTCAAAACAAAACAGAACCATACTAAGTTTGTGTGACCATGCTTTTGATATAATTCTTGCTGGATAATTTTCTGAAAACTAAAAATTCTTAATCAGTTCCCAACCCTCAAGTAGACTTACAATACCATCCCTAGCAAAAATGAAATCACTTATTCTGTGTATGTGCAAAATTTAAAGACATTTTATAGTAATTAGCCAGTAAATAGAAATCAGTCAAATTTCAAGATTACTTAAAATTATTTTTTCCTACTAAATATACCATAGTTTATGAAGCTGGACACTTTTCAAACAGTGAATCTGATTTAGAGTTGACTTCACAGGATAAAATTTTTCTTTCAATTATTTGATTAGATTAGCATAATAACAGAATATATACCAGAAAAAACAAATAATATGTTTTAATTCAAAATTCATATTTTTACTTGCAACATCATGCTTTGTTCTTTTAAAAATGATTTGTTTTTCATTTATGCATATATGTATGTGTCTGTGTGTGTGCATGTGAGTACAGGTGTCCATAGAATCAAGAAACGGGATCACCTGGACCTAAAGTTATAGGTAGTTGTGAGCCACCAAGTGTGGGTGCTGGGAACCCAACTTTGGTCCTCTGCAAGAGCAGTATGTACTCTTAACAGCTGAACCATCTCCCCAGGCCTCTGAATTCTTTTGTTTTTCTTTAAATTTTTTTCCTGTAATATATTTTGTTCATATTTTCCCTCCCCCAATTCCTGCCATATCTCCCCTACTTTTCTACCCACCCAACTTCATGTTGTCTTTCTCCAAAAACAAAAACAAGACAGAAAACAAAGACAAAAATTACCAAACAAAACAACACCAAAAATCAAAACAAAACAAAAAACCTGGGGTCTATTGTGTGTTGGTACTACTCCTGGGCATAGGGCCTGGACTGTGTGTGGTTGATATAAGCAGTGACACTACATTGGAGAAAATGGACTATCACTTTCTCAGCAGATGTCAATTGCAAAAAGCTTCATGGTTAAGTGTAGGTCTTTGTGGGCTCACCTTTCTCAGTGATAAGATTTTTTTTTTTCTGGTTTGACCTTGTATAGGTCTTGTGAATGCTGTTGTAGTCTCTGTGAGTTCATATATGTATCAGTCCTGTTGTGTATGGAAGACACTGTTTTCATGAGTCATTCACCACCTTTTGTTATTACAATCCTTCTGCCTCCTCTTCCACACAGATCTCTGAGCTTTGAGGAGAGGGATTTGATAAAGGCATTCTGTTTAGGACTAAGTGTTTTAAAGTGTCTAACTCTCTGCATTGTCCCACTGTGGATCTTTGTGTTAATTTCCATCTACTGAAAGAAGACGCTTCTCTGCTGAGGGTTGAGTGAGGCACTGATCTATGGGTGTAGTAATAATGTCATGAGGAGTCAGTTTCTGGGTCTGTTCACTTAACAGAATAATAGGAGTAGGCTTTCTCCTAAGGCCCACGTGCTATTTAGTCACAGGTTCTTTGCCACCTTTGCAGTGTTAGTCATGGGTTTCATCTCATGGTGTGGCCCTTAAATACAATTAAATAGAATTACTTCCATAATATTTGTGCAACTATTCCAGCAGTATATCTTTCAGGCAGGTCACTATTTTAGGCTACAAGGTTTGTATCTCACTGATATTAGTAATTACTTCTCCCATAGTGTGCAAAGTTCTTCCCAGCACCATGAATGCTAGTCAGTAGGGATGAAATTTCTAATTGGGTACCAGCTAGATTTTTCTGTGTTCAATGACATAAATAACTGTTGTCTTAAGCAATAGACCTTTAGCATCAGATTGTAGAGAGTAACCAATAACCTTGGCAATAGCCTGTGACATTCAGGTTGCTCTATGGGACCCCTTTGACCAACTACTTAACAAGAAGTAACCCATTCCCAGCACTGGGGGTTTTACTTGGTGACATAAGATTTCTGGCTGGGGCATTATCTCCTCCATTATATGGCAACTCCATTTAAATTCCTTTTACAAATATATACAGGAAGCTTCCACAGAAGCAGGTTTCCATACAGCTTTTCAAAAGGCCTTTAGTATTGGCTGTCCCTCTGTGTATTCCCTCCTCTACCCTCTCCTCTGATCCCTTCCCATTTTAACCTGATTATTCTGCTTTCCTCTTTATCTCTTTGAACACAATTATATTCTAGTTCCCATTTTCTGGAAGATCCTTTCCTCTACACTGGTACCATACTATCTACCTAACCTCTGTGGCTTTAGGGATGGAAACACGCATATCTAAAGCTTAGATGTGAACATCTACATAAAAGACACAGAATGGTCTTTCTGGGTCTGAGTTACCTAACCAAGGATGACTATCTCTAGTGCCATCCATTTATATGGAAATTTCATGATTTTGTTTTTCTGAACAGCCGAATAACCTTCCATTCTGTAAGTGTATCACATTTTTTGTATGTTCACCACAGCTTTGTGATGAATATCTAGGCTTTTTCTAACTTTTGGCTATTATGACTAGACAAGCAAGGAGCACGAATGAGTATCTTTGTAGTAAGATATATATAATCCTTTGGGTGTATGCCTAAAGTGGTATAGATAAATCTTGAAGTAGATAGATTTTCAGCTTTTTGAGGAACCTCCACACTGACTTATATAATATCTGTACCAATTAGTACTCCTACCAGTCATGAATAAATGTTCCTTTTCCTCATTTTCTAACTCATGTGCTGATATTTGTTTTATTGATCTTGACTTGAGTAAGATAAAATATTTTTTAATTTAATTTTAAAATAAGAAATAAGTTGTTTTCATAGAATATATTTGAATCACGATTTCCCCCTTTTCATCTCCTTCCAGACTTTTTCTTATTCTTCCCATACCATACCCCATACCTTCTCTCTCTCTCTCTCTCTCTCTCTCTCTCTCTCTCTCTCTCTCTCTCTTTCTCTCTCTCAAAACAAACAGGCAAATAAAAAAGATAAACAAGGCTAAAAACAAAAATGAACAAATTAACAAACAACATCAACAGAAAGAGTACAAAAAATGTGTACATAGCAGATACACACACATACAACACACAAAACCCATAAAGACTCAAAATCAGAAACCACAATATGCAAGCAAAAGATCAGTAAGCTTAAAAAAATGCCCAAGCAAAGCAACAGGAGACAAAAGAATCTCCAAAAATACTTTTGAGTTTGTTTCATGTTGGCCATCTACTGTTGAGCATGGGGCCTGACATTAAGTGTGGTTTGTATATCCAGTGAGACTCCCTTGGAGAAACTATGTTTCTCCTTTGTGAGAAATTGTTAGTTGGAGACAGGTCCTTGGTTGGGGATGGGAGCTCGTGTTATATCCCCATCTCAGCACTTTGATCCTGTCTGGTTTGGATATGTACAGACCCTATGCATGCTGGGTTCAAGTGTAAATCAATTATGGTGTGTCTGAAAGACACTATTTCCTTGGTGTCTCTCTCCCCATTGGCTAATACAATTTTCTGTTTCTTCTTCCATGCAGTTCCCTGAGTCCTGAAGGAAGAGATCTGATGGAGCATCCCACTTAGGACTGAGTGTTCCAAGGTCTTTCACTCTCTGCACATTGTCAAGTTGTGGATCTCTGTATTAGTTCCCATCTACTGCAGGAGGAAGTGTCTCTGATGAAGGCTAAGTGAGACACTTATTCTGGGATATAGCAGAATATCATTAAGAATCATTTTATTGCTATGTGCCTTTAGCAGAACAATAGTATTTGGTTTTCCCCTGGGACCATGGCTTATCTAGTCTCAGATACTTGACCACCTGAGCAATGTCACTTATGAGTTCCATCTCATGAACTGGGCCTTAAATCCAATCCGTCAGTCATGGGTTAGTCTTACATCTTTTGAGCCACTATTGAGCCAGAGTATTATGCAGGCACGTCACCACTGTAGACTGAAGATTTTGTAGCTGAGTTGGTTCTTACCTTTCCAATCTGGTAGTGTGCAGAGTATTTTCTTATACTTTTAATACTATTCAGTAGGGGTGAAGGCTCTAGGTAGGCATCAGCTTGACTTCTGCATGTTCAATGAGATGTATAGGTGTTGGCTTCAGCCAGAGGGCCTTACTATCAGTTTGTGGATATTAACTAATAGCCTTGGCAATAGCGTGAGTTATTTGGGGGTTTCTATGGAGCCTCTTTGGACAATAACTCAATTAGATATTGTTAACTTTCAAACTCCGGACAAAAGGCCAAGATGCCTGTATAACATATCAAAGCAGATCTGGCCTCTAGGTTCTCCCAGCATGCCTCAATCTCTACCTGTACAAGGTATGGCTGGCACACCCCACCCTGAACCCTGAACTCTTCAGCCAGGGACTGTGCTACCCTTCCCCCAGAAGTTCTTCCCTATATAATCCAGACATTTTGACTACCTGCCCCCCTTTGTACCTTTGGCCTCTTGGCTGCTGCACCTGGTTCCCTCTCTTCTCTCTTCACTCCCTTCCCGCCATCTCCCCACATGGCCCAGCTCAGTCTGGTTATGTCCAGCCTGGACTCTGCCAGATGTCTCTGCCTCTGGCTATGCTCTACATTTTATCTACAATAAACTTTAACCTCCATCATACCTAGGAACACTCATGTCCTTTCCTTTCCATTTTATTTCTTTTTTTCATTCAGATATAACCCATTCCTGACACTGGAGGTTTCACTTAGTGGCTAGAGATGTCTTTGGGGGGCCTTTCTGTCCCTGGTATTTGGTGATTCCATTTAGATTTCTTTAATATATGTATATATTTCATGAGTCTTCTACCATAGTAGGTTTCCATATGAACTTTCAAATGGTGTTTAGTGTTATCTCTCCCTCCCCAGATTCCCTGCCTTACCTTCCTCTTCTTCCCCTTCTAGTTTAATCCTCCAGTTCCAGTCTCCTCCTTTGTTTCTCTCTAGCTATATATTCTATTTTCCCTTCATTGGTAGATCCTTCCCTCCCTTCAAGTTCCTTACTCTATACCTTACCTCTGTGGTTATTCAGATATTAGCATGCCTATTGAAGGCTTAAAAGCTAACATCCACATCAAGAGAATACATACCACAGTTGTCTTTTGGGATCTGGGATATCTGTCAGGATGAATTTTTTAGTATGATCCATTTATCTATGAATTTCAAAACGACCTATTGAGCTCTCAACACCCAATAGCTTTTCTATCCCAAAGTTCCAAAGTCCTTCCCCAATCCTCCCCCAAACAGCACAGTCAGGTCTGTCACAGCAACACCCCACTCCTGGTACCAACTTGTCTTAGGGTTCCCATTGCTGCAACAACAGCACCATGACTCAAAAGCAAGTTGGAGAGGAAAGGGTTTGTTTGGCTTACACTTCCATATTGCTGTTCATCACTGAAGGAAGTCAGGACAGAAATCCAAACAGGACAAGAATCTGGACGCAAGAGCTGATGCAGAAGCCATTGAGAGGTGCTGCTCACTGGTTTGATCCCCATGGCTTTCTCAGCCTGTTTTCTTATAGAACCCAGGACCACCAGCCCTGGGATGGTACCACCCACAAAGGGCTCGGCCCTCCAGAATCAATTACTAATTTAAAAAATGGCTAAAATCTGGATATCATGGAGGTATTTTCTCAACTGAGTTTCCCTCCTTTCAGATAACTCCAGTTTGTGTGGCAAGTTGATGTAACACTAGCCGGCACATCATCCATTTTGTTGGGTTATTATGTCATTTTGTTATCAATATAATAGTGTTTTTGTAAAAAGAATTAGAAAATATTCCTTTAAATTATATTTTTTGGAATAATTTTAGGAATATAGGCACTGATTCTTTGAAAGTCTGGTTGAATTATGTGCTGAATTCACCTGGCACTGAGGTTTTTTGGTTAGGAAACTTTTAAGGGTTTATTTATTTTATTATTTTATATGTATGGGTGCTCTGTCTTCATGTATGTATTTGTACCATGTGCTGGCTGGGTGTCCTCAAGTGATACATATCTTTAGACACACAGACACACACATACATTCATACATGCATATGTTCTTATGATTCTCTGAATTTCCTTGAGGTTTGTAATAATATTTCCTTTTTAATCTCTAATTTTATTCATTTGGATATTCTCTCTCCATAGTTGGGTTAATTTAACTAAAGATTTGCCAATCTTTTTGATTTTATCAGTGAGCCATTTCTTTGTTTCATTGATTCTTTGGATGTTTTTTCTGTTTCATTGATTTTAGACTCAAGTTTGAGTATTTCTTTCCATCTACTTATTTTAAGTATTATTTCTTCTTGTTTTTCTAGAGGTTTCAGATGTGTTGTTAAATTAATAGTATAAGATCTCTTCAGTTTTTTTTATGTACACTCTTAGTTTTCTGAATTTGCCTCTTAGAACTGCCAGTTCATTAATTTCTGCTCTGATTTTTATTATTTCTTGCCATCTATTGGATTTGGGTTTGTTTTGTTCTTTTTTCCAAATTCTTGAGTTGCATCATTAATTGCTTATTTGTGCTCTTCCTAATTTTAATGTAGGTACTTAGAACAGTAAATTTCCCTCATAGGACTGACTTTAATATTTTCTAGAGGTTTGGTTGTGTTGCATTTATATTTTTATATTTTTAGTTCCAGGATTTTAAAAATTTCTTTCTTGACTTTTCTTTGACTCATTCTTTTTTTAGTAGGGAGTTGTTTAATTTTCATGAGTTTGAGAACTTATTAGAGATTTATTTGTTGTAAATTTTTAAGTTTTATTGTATTCTCATCAGATAATATATATGGAATGATTTCAATATTTTTGAATTTGTAGGTATTTGTTTTGTGTCCCAGGATGTGCTCTATTTTAGAAAAGCTTCTGTGTGCTGCTGAGTAGAACATATATTTCTTGGTATTTGGGTGGAATATTCTGTAGACATTGTTAAGTCTATCTGATGTATGTTGTCAATTAATTTTGATGTTTCTCTGTTTGTTTTTTTCTAGATGACATCCTTGTTGGAGAAAGTGGGGTATAAAATTACCTAGTATTAATGTGGATTGATGTTAATCTGTGTCTTTAAATGCAATAAGAGTTTTTTTTTTTTAAATGAAACTGGGTATCCCAGAGTTTGGTGCATATACATTTAGGATAGTAACGTCTTCTTGGTTAACTGTTCTCTTGATGAGAATAAAGTGTCCCTTCTTTATCTCTTCTGATTAGTTTTATTTTGAAGTTTATTTTGTCAGATGATAGGATAGTGACACCTTCATGCTTCCTGATTCCATTTGATTGGAGCCTTTGTCTAACTTTTTACTCTAAGGCCGTCATCTTTAAAGCTAAGATGTGTCTTTCTTCTTTCTTTCTTTTTCTTTCCTTCCTTCCCTCCTTCCTTCCTTCCTTCCTTCCTTCCTTCCTTCCTTCCTTCCTTCCTTCCTTCCTTCCTTCCCTCCTTTCTTTTTTTTCTGTCTCTCTCTCTCTCTCTCTCTCTCTCTCTCTCTCTCTCTCTCTCTCTCTCTCTCTCTCTCTCTCTCTCTCTCTCTCTCTCTCTCTCTCTCTCTCTCTCTCTCTCTCTCTCTCTCTCTCTCTCTCTCAGAGTCCTGGCATCCTAAAGCTTGCTATGTAGACCAGGCTGGCCTCAGACTCACTGAGATCCTCCTGCCTCTGCCTCCCTAGTGCTGAGATGAAAGGTTATTGCCACCATATCCCACCCAAGATGTGTTTCTTATAGACAACAGATAGATGCATTTTGTTTCCTTTTTCTTTCTTTCTTTTTCTTTTGGGAGGTGGCGGTTGATACAGGTTTTTCTGTGTATCCCTGGCTGTTCTGGAACTCACTTTGTAGACCAGGCTGGCCTTGAACTCACAGAGATCCACCTGCCTCTGCCTCCCAAGTGCTGGGATTACAGGCATGTGCCACCATCACCTGGTTTGTTGTATAGAAATTTTAAAGGCTGTTTATTAATACATTTTCTGCCCCCCAATAAGTTTCTCCACCAATACAGTAAGTTAGATCAAGCTGAATTGGGAAAGTATAACATCAGGTTTATTGAGATCAAAGCAACTCTCAGGTGGGTTCTCCAGTCCCAGAGAAGTTGAGCACCCAAGCCAGGACTGAAAAGCTTTATAGACTGTGAGAGATGTAGGTGAGAGATGATGATGTGTCTGCCACAAGCTGGGTTTGTGCCCAAGCATGGTCAAAAGCTGAGCACTCAGGCAGGGTCTTGGGTAGCTGTCAACTTAAGGGGAGAAAGCTGCAGTAGCTGCCAAGAATGCAGAACTGAGCTTTTGGTGCCTTTCCTTTGTTCAGAGACTCTTTGAGCAGGCGGGATTTGGAGAGAAAGAGACAGGAATCAGCTTTTCTGGACCTTCCAGGGGCAAGCCAGAGGCTCTAATCGAATATGGATGCCATGGAAAAGTTTTCTTTCTCTTCAATTATGACAAATAGTTTTGCTGGGTATATTGGTCGAGGCTGGCCATCATAGTCTTTTGGACTCGGGTGCATTGCTCCAGGCTCTTTCGGCTTTCAAACTTTCCATTGAGAAGTCAGTTGCTATTCTGATGGATTTTCCATTATATGTGACTTGTAGTCTTTCTCTTGCAGCTTTCAATACACTTTCTTTGTTGTGCATATTTAGTGTTTTAACTATGATTTGCCATTGGGGGTTTCTTTTCTGTTTTTGCCTAATTGGTATTTTGTACGATTCTTGTATCTGTATGGGTGTGTCACTCAAGATTCTTTTCTCTCATCTATGCCTATAGTTTGAAGGTTCTCCCCCCACATGATATCCCACATTATGTTCCTTTCCTATGTTTAATTTTTTTCATAGTCCTTACTTATTTGTTCTAACTCTTCTACTTTGTCTTTGAGTCCTGATTTTCTACCGTCACCTGATTGATTCCACTGGTAAGGCTTTCTTTTGGTTTTCGAGTTGAGATGTTGGGTTTTCTAATTCCATCTTCATTTCAGCTTGATTCCTCATCAATGCTTCTGTCTCTTCATTGAATTCCATTTTCAAGTCCTCAATTGTCTCCATCATTTCCATCAACCTTATGCTGTGTTTTCTTCATTATCACTCAAATGTTTATTCTTCTTAAGTTCTTTCTCCTTAATTTCATTGAACTGTGTGTGTGTGTGTGTGTGTGTGTGTGTGTGTGTGTGTGTGTTCTTTAAATACCTTGAATTCTTTGATGAAGTTTGATTGTTCTTTTTAAATTTTGTGTTCTGGAGTTTATCTAGGCAATTATCATTGACAAACAGATCTACAGGACTGGCAGGATTCAGAGAGGAAATACTGGCTTGATCTTTTATAGTGTTGGTATTTTTGCAATGATATCTGGGCATGTGCATTCTTTTGTTAGTTCTAAGTCTGTTATGGACACATTTATGGACAGAAGATAGTATGTGTGAACAGGTTGGGCCTAGAGACTCCAAATGGCTTCAGGGGAATGAACTCAGGTAGACAAAGGGGACTGGGCTTGTGTATGAGATACGTTTACTGGTCCAAGCCTGAAGTATAGGGGTGGATCTAGCTTAGTAGACAGGTTGGATATGGCTTGGAAAGGGACTGTGGGCTTGGGGATGGGTAGAGAGAGTCCTTGCTGAAGTCTAGAGATCATTTGTGATACAGGCAGTAGAGAGCAGACTAGGCTGTACGTAGAACCCAAGCTAGACCAGATAGGTGGGGAGAAGGCAAGGATGGGGAGGTCGAGACTCATCAGACTAGACCTTGGGAAGGGAGATGGAAATCTTCCTGTGGAGAGGTTGAAAGCAGTGCAAATGGGACCTGTGCATGGTGGCAGGTAGGAGGTTCCTGCCAGAAGTCTAGAGATCAGCTTTGACGCGGGAGGGGGTGGCCAGACCAGACCAGGGCACTGGATGTGGGACTCCATCTGGTAGGTTGGGGAGAGGGTGTGGATGGGGCCATATTTTGGACTTTTGTTTCCAGGTTACTCACTATTATACTCACTTTGACTGTCTTGTAGAGGTCTTGAATAGATTTTCTTAATTCATTTGTTTGTTTGAATCTTTTATATGATCATCAATTCTTTTCAAAAGGAAGACTGAAGTTTTTCATAGACATTTCAGTTATCTCTGTAGTTTTGCATTCCACTATATGAGAGTTGGTCATTTGGGGATGTGTCATGGATATCGTTGTGTCATATTTCTTGAGCTTGTTAAATTTTGCACTTATGTTGGAGTGTATTTATCTTTCAGTTTTGACCTTCTCTTCTTCCTAGTCTATTGGATGTTTTGTTTTTTTGTGACTCTTCCCCAGGGATCTCTCCATGAAGCTTAGCTATGGGGATTGGTTATGCTTGGTGTTGGTTGTCAGTGGACTTATGGAGGTAAAAACCCTCATCATCCCTTGGCTTTTATGAACACTCTAGAGATAAAACAAGTATCAGACCCACTGGCATCTGTGTACTCACTGGAAGCTGTGGTTTCCAGTAGGCCCCAAACAACCTCTGAGACTACAAGAATACAGATTTCTGGTCCTGAAACAACTCCTGAAACCTTAAAAGTCAAAATCCCAGACCAATCCTGACCTGTGAGATACTGAAGCCATAGCCTCAGTTTCTCAGTGGAGCTAGGGCCTTCTGAAGCTGTGGCCCTGCACTGATCTCTGGGGCCACTTGGGATGAAGAGCTAGTCCTGTGGTACTCTCTGGTCCCAATGAAACTGGAATCTTGATTCCATGTTCTACACTAATTCAGCAAACTATTCATTGAGTATTGGCTGGTTACCACACAAAAATATTAAGGTCATAGCAAGGAGTAATAGCTTTGGGGAGGCCATGTGGATCTACCCCTTAGCCACCCAGTTGGCAGATGATGCATTCTAACCCCATGTGTCTTATTAATCTTTCAAAGAACAAACTTTAAAAAGATGTATTATTGTTTATTCTTTTTTCTTTTTTTTGAGATTATAATATAACTACATCATTTCCCCTTTCCCTTTTCTCCCTCCAAGACCTCCCATATACTCCTTGTTGTCTTCTAAATTCATGGCCTCTTTTTCATGAATTTAATTTTTGTTACCTATACATATGTATATACATGTATATTCCTTAATATATAAAATGCAACCTGCTTAATCTGTATAATGCTACTTGTAAGTATCTCTTCAGGGTCTGCTACTGAGTACCCAATTGGTATGTGCATGTTTGCACAGGTATACACTACACATGAACCCCCCCCCCCCACAAACTTACACACACAAACTCATACACAGAAATCTATTGTTCAAAGTCTGTAGGATTTACACTTTTAAACATCTGGGATCCATGTTACAAACCAAATGATAGTTCATCCAGAGTGACACACCAAGTAATCCCAGAAATAGGAAGGTAGAAGCAGGAGGTTCAAGAATTCAAGGTCAGAAAGTGTTATATGAAATGATGCCCCAATTAAAATTTTTTTATCATTGTAAATTATTTAAAATTATTTAAATTACACCTATGTCACTCTAGAACTCAATCTTTCAATATAGTGAGAATAAACACAACTATTTCATGTATTATAATATATTTAATCACAGAAAGTTTGGGGAATGTTGATATTCAGTGTTTATTTGAAGTATTAAAAAGAACAGCTGATACATACTGATAGTTAATATTGACTAATTTAGCAGATGATTGAAACATTAATATATATAAATGAGATAATGTTTTTAATTTTTAGGAGTCTAATGTACTACCCATTGCATACCAGAGTGTTTTTTTAATTAATAATTTTAAGATCATCAAAATAAGATCAAACAAAAAGTCTGTAACATGCTAGGATATTATGAAAGAAATATTTAAAGACAACAGCTTTTAGTTTATTAAAAAATCATATTGGAATGGATTGGCCTTGTCCATTGCTACAAAGAACTAAGATTATTAAATGATTAGCTCTGAGGGAATTTCAAGAATAAAACCTTGAGAAAAATATAAATAAAAGAAAGCTGGACCTTGACATCATAATAATTCTTAAGTTTTTCTCATAAGCCATGACAATTTTCTGAGATTTTTAAAGAAATGTTTGTTTGTTTTTAAAAACCATTTTAGTCCCATTCATCCTCTACAACACATGCTAAAATTTATTATTTCATTTTATTTTCACAAGAAAATCATGGGAAGGTACCCACAAGGGGAATTTCTATGGTGTCTTTTGCCAAGAAATTTCCACTGAGATTCATTATCTATATGGAGAGCAAAGTCTCAGGGCTTTATAAGGCACAAGAGCCCCTCCTTTTGCTTTGTTTGTTTTCTGTGGTGCCAGGACTCAAACCCAAGGCCTGATGCAGAAGGGCAAAGCGTCTACCCTGAAGCCAAATCACCAGGTCCTTCCTCAGTTATTTTTTTTTCAGAGTACAATACTATTGATTTTTCATATCAAATATTAAGGATTTATGGTATATAAAGCCACTCTAGACAGAGGGAGTAGTCAATGCTTATCTACTATTAACACTGAATTTTGATAAAAAGACCAATATTCACTTTTACAAGAAAGTGGGGTACCACCACAAAAAGTCAACATTAATTCAAGGTAGGTGTTTCATATGGGTGGAGATTATTCATCCAATTTGATGTAAGTTTTGCATAACTCTGCATGCTATGAATTCTTTGTGCAAACTTGCATATTAAAGAATGTATGCATAAATTGCATTTTGATACTAACAAGAACCTTTATAATTTACAACATTGAAATGCATTTTTAAGGTAGTCCAGGGATGCTCCTTGCCTTAGTATTTCTACTAATTAAATAAATGTACACAAATATTAAAATGTTGAATGCCTTAATATCAGATTCAAGTGAGATGATCTGAGAAATTAAAAAAAATAGAAGGAAAGAAAATGCAACCATTATGGGAGGAAGAGAACTGTTAGTATTTGGATGCAACTAGAAGAGATATTGCATTAAATATTGCACATTAAAAAGCAGATGAGTGTTGTGGTCCATGCCTGCAACCACAACATTGGTAAAGCTGAGATAGGAATCTCATCACATATTTGAGGCTGCCAAAGTTATATGGTGAGTTTCAAAAAAGCCTAGCCTTCAGAGTAAGACCATGTCTCAAAATATATGACTGAAAGAAAGGCAGGATGGAGAGGGCTGGAGGGAGAAAAGGTGTTTTTATGTATAATGCACTTACAACTAAACAAATAGATAAAAATAATGCACAACTGTCTAAATGTATTACAGATTACAACTCACAATGTGAAATTCACTAATGTACTCATAGTATGCTGATAAGTCATGTTGCTTTAATAACATTTTATCTCTAGGATTTGCAATGAATTATTTTATCTTATTTTTCAAGTTCTGAATTTGTTTCAAGAGATCATTTCCTCTTAGTGAAATGCTTGACTTTATAGCCTAAGTTTAAATTGGTAAGTCAGTTAAAAGTTTGGAGAGTAGAGCAATATTTGTTGTTTCTATGTAACTCTGAACTAATCTAAACCAACCTTTAATCTAACTAGAGCATGGTGAAGGTCAGTAGATCACAGATGTTAGAATTTAACATGAGGTAAGTCAACATGGGTGATTCCTAGGCATTCTTTAGATCATCCATTTATTATCCTTATTCTTCTAGCTCACATAAGATCAATCTAACTTTTTCTTTACTTGTCTATTATTCTATTAAAATATGCTGTATTATAATTCTTGCTTAAATGTATAGAATCATTAATCTTTCTCTTGGCGGTAACAAAAGGCAATATTTGTTCCATGCTTTCAAATATTAAATCAGTTCAGTGAAGTGACATTCCATGAAAAGTCTCTTAATAACTCATGTTATTTTATTTAACTTCATATCTTGACTGTCATAGAAATTCCATACTAAAATACAAGTCTTCACCTTCACTTGAATTCACCAGTCAACAAAAGTAATGAATCTAGGCAATGAAAGTGCTCCAAAGATCTTCATTCTTTTGGGTTTCTCCAACCATCCATGGCTGGAAATGCCCCTCTTCATAATGGTACTTGTTGCTTATGTCTGCACAATGCTGGGAAATATCTCAATTATTGTTCTATCCAGGATAGACCCCCAACTGGACAGCCCAATGTACTTCTTCCTTTCTAACCTTTCCTTCTTGGACCTGTGTTTTACTACAACAACCATCCCTCAGCTGCTTTTGAATCTTTGGGGCCCGGATAAATCTATCAGCTATGGGGGCTGTGTGACACAGTTTTATGTTTTTCACTTCCTGGGGGCTACAGAGTGCATCCTCCTGGCTGTGATGTCTTTGGATCGCTACATTGCCATATGCAAGCCCCTACGGTACCCATCCATCATGCACCAGCAACTGTGTATCCTCCTGGTGTCCATGGCATGGCTGAGTGGTTTGGCTAACTCCTTGCTTCAATCAACCCTCACTGTCAAGCTGCCACTTTGTGGAAACAACAAGGTAGACAACTTTCTCTGTGAGGTCCCCGTGATGATCAAGATGTCCTGTGCTAACACTGCGTTCAACGTAGCTATGCTCTCCATTGTAGGGACTTTCTACTCCCTGGTTCCCTTGTCACTTATCCTTGTTTCCTATGGGTTCATTGTAGCTACTGTGCTTAGGATTCGTTCCTCAGAGGGCAAGAAGAAAGCCTTTAACACATGTGGTTCTCATGTTGTTGTTGTGTCTCTTTTCTATGGACCGGTAATCAGCATGTATGTACAACCCTCATCTTCTAATTCCCAGGACAAGAACAAACTTCTGTCTCTGTTCTACAGTTTGGTAACTCCTATGCTTAACCCTTTTATCTATACTCTGAGGAACAAGGACATGAAAGGAGCGATGAGACGGCTTCTTGTCTCATTGTATCACAGGGGAACAGAGCAAACCTAACTTTTAGACTCATCCTCTGCATTTGTGGCTTCAGTTCTAACGTTATCTTTTTAGCATCCATTAGTTCTGTTCTATCTACGTATATCTCCCATCATACTGCTATGATTCCTTCACTCACTGTAAACTCTAAGCCTAATTTGTCCGCAGTTTGCACGAGCATGAAGACAGCCACACAACTAAGTTGCTTTGTATCTGTCTAGAGATCTGTTGTAGAAACCTAAGGAGCTGGCAATAAATAAATGCTTACCGGTCAGTTTTGTCAAACTACAGCAATAGTAACAACAACAACAGTGAGGACGACTCAAAACAACAAAAATATATAAATTTTTAATGTCATTTTGGAAAATAGGTAGAAAGAACTTAGCTTGCTGTTTACCAAGGCTTAAATTTCTATTCAAGAATTATCTATTTCATAACTGGGTGTAATGGTGCATGCCTTTAGTCCCAGGACTTGGAAGGCAGGTCACAGATGGATCTCTGTGAGTTCAAGGACAGCCTGGTCTACATAGTAAGTGCCAAGACAGCCAGAGATATATAAAAGCACCCTGTCTTGGGGGGGAAAAGAATTAACTATTTCATGAATTACCAGCAAGATCAAGTGAGTTGTTATCTCACATTTTGTAAACTGTCAACCACACATCCACTAATCTTTTAAGAAGAAACTACTTAAAAACTTTGACTTTTGCTATCTACAAATCTCGATGGATTCCTTTCTTTTGAGTTATTTGGCTAAAGCCAGTCTTTTTAGGTTTCAAAAGGAAGAGCTGATGATTAAAATCCTTAGAAATATTCACATAATTCTTAGTATTGAAAGTTTTTTGGGAAATGAGATGTAAAATAGATGAGCAAAATGGAAAGCAGAGAAAAATGGATAAAAAAGTGGAGAAAAATGTAAAGTAAATTGGCTATCAAATCATGAAGTTTTACATGGAAATGAAGCCTAAAGATTGATGATATGTGTGGCGATATATGTTATTTTATTAATAATATCAACAAAAAAAATTAGTAATTGTCTCATACTTTTGTGCACCCTACCATAACAATACTGTCATCTTTCAACTTCTTTTTAAGGAAAATGTTTCTTTGCTTCTCTAACAACCAAGAATGTATATAAGGTCTTCATACTCCAACCATTATTTTACTCCAACCAACAACAACAAAAATCTACTAATTGAAAACAAACCTGAGACACAATATATAATGATTCCAACCAGTTATTACTAATGATAAATTCTCTCACTTTTCAACTTGTGCTTTATTGTACACATTCTTTATTGTCTGTGCGTGTACAGCATACATACACATGGGTACAATACACCTCTCCTTGTAGACTTCAGGGCAAGAATGTTGCACTTTCGTTTCTGTTAGAGACAGAGAAACTTCATTCTTTTGTAGGCTAACTGGGTCCACAGATAGCCACGTCTACTAAGAATCAGAGAAAAAACAGTATAGTTTAGAAAATAACTCATTAGGAGACACTGAATCCCAGACTCTGAAGAGACAAAAAGAAGATGAGCTGCAGGCAGGGAGAGAAGTAAAGCCTCACTTTGGGGCTGAATTATAGGTAGCCTATTATGATAGTCTGAGGGCTGAGAGAAAGCTGTCTGTAATAGTTTATTATATCTCCCAAGGTATTTGAAATACTAATCAGTAGTAATAAATATAGTAGTAAATAGACTACTTTAAGGCATAGTTTTTTTTAAGATTGTGGAAAGATTTTTAATATTTCTTAAAGACTGTGTTTACAATTTTAAAGTCAGTATTCATTAGATAATTGCTTTATCTTATTCATGTTATAACTTATGAATAGATGATAACTTATTGCACTTTAAACATTAAGCACAATATTGTTCTCTTTCTCTACTGAATATACTTTGTCCTGATATGTGTACCTCTTATAATCAATAAAAGGGGTATAATTGGAGATGAATTGTGTCAAAACATTAAAATTCAAGTTTGGATGTTATTTCTCAGTAAACATATTGAAGAATATTTCTCAAATGCAGGTTTTAGAAGTATGCAATTTTCTCACGTGTAAGCAAATGTGTCTTATATCAGTATCTTGAGAAATTCTGCATAAAAATCTATGTTGAGCTTGATGTGGTGGCAATGCCAGCACTCAGGAGGCAAAAGTAGGAATATAATCACTAATTCCTGACCAACCTGGTCTACTGAGTGATAGCAAGCTCCAAGCAAGCTGGGACTATAGAGGGAAAAAATGTCTAAAAAATTTTCAACAAAATTTTATTGAAAAGCGTTCTCACTTAATTTTTATGTGATTCACTTAGTGAGGACATCATAGGGAAAAAAAAAACTTTGAAGTATCTATTGTAAAATGAATTAAAAAAATCAGACAAGGGAAAATTATGGTCCCAATAAAGATAAAAATTGACACTATAATTACTGACAGACAAAGAATGACTAAGAACATAAACAGAATTTAGATTCTTGTTTGAATAAAATATTCTAGTGTTCAGATTGAGAAGATAAACAAGGTTGACAAACACTTGGCCCAGTGAACCAAAAGAAAGAAGAAGATGACCCCAATTAATAGAATGAAAGACTGAGGAATGTTGGGAGGAGGAACAACCGTCTTCCCCGGGGAAAGGCACACCTGTGCCAGAGCTTCAGTGTGATGATATTTTATTTGTGCTAAAATGTGGTGATATTTGTGTTAATAAATAAAGCTTGCCTGGAGATCAGGGGGGAAAGGCCAGCCATTTTAAATAAACAAAGAAGTCAGGCAGCACAGGCCCTTAATCCCTTAGCAGGCAGGATCTCTGTGTGTTCAAGGCTACACTAGGGAACAGAGCCAAGCGTGGTGACACACGCCTTTAATCCCAGTACCAACCATAGAGGCCTGGAGGTCTGTACAGACAGACAGTGACAGAGCTGTATAGGAAGAGGAAGTGAGGTAGCTGGGCTAAGAGAGCCAATGAGAGGACAGAAAAGCAAGGCATATAAAGCCTGGGTAGACAGGAAGTCGTGCTCTTTGGAAGCTGCGGAGTTTGTGAGATGAGGTTAGCTTGTGACTTTCCGTATTTCCCTGATCTCTCAGGCTTTAATCCAAATTTCTGGCTCTGTGATTTTTATTTAATAAGACCATTTAAAAATTTGGCTACACTTCAGCCCTGAAAATATACATACACATACATTATATAGACTGAGCAGGTTATATTTATGTATTTAGGATTATATGTACATCTACATATTTTTATGCAACAAAATTTAATTTTAAAAGAGGCTATGGACTTGAAAGAGAGAAACGAAATGTATATGGAAGGAGTTGGAGGGATGCAAGGCAAAGGGGAAATGATGTAATTACTTTATAATCTGAAATACTAAAAGAAATAATTTTAAAAAACTGAGCATAGAAACATTACAAAAGACATAAAAAATCAGAATATTATAATGGAATACTTTAAAAACTTACTCCATTAGAAAATCTGAAAGAAACGGCTGAATTTCTACGTTGATCCAAACCACAAAAGTTATACTCAGAAGAGATCAATGACCTAAACAGACCCATAACAAATTCAGAAATTGAAACAGAAAACAAACAAACCCAAAACAAACAAACAAACAAACAAACAAAACCTTTGGATTAAAATACAACAACAACAACAACAACAACAACAACAACAACAACAACAACAACA
>CABHPR010151075.1:26051-38801 GCA_902168415.1 Peromyscus melanophrys | reverse complement strand
AACAACAACAACAACAACAACAACAACAACAACAACAACAACACAGGGCCATACAGATTTCACAGCAGAATTCTACCAGACCTTTAAAGAAACAGAAAAAGGGAGGAAGGGAGAGAAAAAAGGGAAGCTCTGTTGAGTCGGCCTCTAGGTGGCTCCAGAGGCAAAGAAAACTGACTTCACACCTCGCTCAGCTCCAGAGCAAGACTACCAGGATGATGCTGAGACAGGCCCTGATAACCCCTCAAGCGCAGGTGAAAACACCGAGTCAGTGACACACGGAATTCTAGGAGGCAGACATCTGTCTGCAGAGACAGCGGTGCACGCATGTCACAGACGCAGGCTCGTGCTGCCGGACGGCCTGACAACCACGCCTGCACGCAGTGAGGGATTGTGTGAAGACACTTCAGGTCTCATTGGGCAAGAAGACACAACGACGGACTAGATTGACGCTCATTTCTCTTTCTCTTACCTCTGTGCCTCTCTTAATAATTTCAACGTAGAGAACTAGCTTTGTCATGCTTGGTGTCCCACATCCTTTAAGACTACACCAAAGAACATTTGCTGGCCTAGAGCTGTGGACCTCCTCGTCTCGACCCAAATGCTGATTCTTTCTTTCCAACTTGATCTTTGAACTCTACGGTTAGCAGGAGCCAATCTCTCTTCTCTTCATCTCTGTTGTTTCGTCTTCAGTGTACTTTTTTCTCTTGTGTTGAGTTTTACCTTTTTTTTTTTTTTTGTGTTGTCGTAATACTACTCGCTGGTTTTCCTATGATAACCTCCTTTCCAGTCCTAGAAAAAAATTGAGATTACAACATAATTACACCAATTCTCCCTTCCTTTTTCCCCCTCCAAACCCTCCCACACACCCCTTTTTTCTCTCTTTAAAATTTCTGACGTCTTTTTTTTTATTATTATCACATCCATATATATTCCTAAATATAATCTGCTCAGTCTGTATAATTTTACTCATATGCATGTTTTCAGGGCTGACTATTTGGTAATGAATAATCAGTGGACGTGCTCTTCCCTAGAGAAGACTTTTCTCCCACTCTCGGCATTCCTTTGCCTGTAGTTCTTTGTGTAGGGTTGAGGCCTCCTGGGCTTTCCCACATCCACTGTAGCATCCTTGTTCAGCTCATGTTTAGGCAGTCATGAAAGTGAGATTTTATGAGTGTGGCTTCTGGAATGACTAGGAGACAGTTTCACAGCAAACTCTCCAATTTTCTGTCTTTACAATCTTTCTCACAATGTTGCTTGAGCCTTAGATGTGGTGGTATTTTATAGATGTATCCATTGGTTGTGATTTATATAGTGGCCTTTATCTGTTGTAAAGAAAAGTTTCCTTGATAAGGAAGTGTAACAAGTCTTTTTCTGTCCCACCAGTCAGCTCCCAAATAATGACACAGAGACTTCTTATTAATTATGTGAAAGCTTGGCCTATAGCTTAGGCTTGTTCATAACTAGCTCTTACCTCTCTTCCATTTTGCACCTCCTGTTTCCTGTCCATATCTCCTGGCATCTCCCACATCTTCCTCCTCCTCTTCCTTTTTCTTCCTGGAAATCTCACCCATATCTCCTGCCTAGCTATTGGCCGTTTAGCTTTTTATTACACCAATCACAGCAATACATTCTCACACGGTGTACAAATATCCCACAACATTTCCCTCTTTTTGTCTAAATAAAAAAGAAAGATTTTAACTCCAACACAGTAAAACTATATACAATAAGAACAACTATCAAGTAAGAATTACGTTCACAATGTTTAGTCCACATGTATTTGGCAAATTCAGAGAAAGTACTGTATTACCCATCCTATCTTAGTGAGTCCACAGTTTTACGCCTAAACCATCTTCTATCATAACTTGTACTACAATCCTAAAAATATCTTTTTAGATCGAAAAACATCTTTTTAGATAAATGACTTAAGTTTTTATATTTCTCAACTGTCGGGAGTCATGAGATTGTAACATTAAGCCTGGGAGAGAACATATTATTCTGCCAAGCACGCAATTCTAGGCTGCTGACACCAGCAGGAGGTACATTGTAGGCAATAACGAGACTGTCTGTTTCTTGACTCAAGGACAGGACAGGGATGTGGTCTTCTTAAGACAGCATCTGCCTATGCTGTGTGAGTGTCAGCATTGTTCTGAGTGCAACTTTTGTATTATTTGCTCTGCCTTAAAGTTGTATATAAGCAGGCTGAGAAATAAACTCAGGGCTGCAGTATTCACTGACAGTCCTTCCGATTCTGTCTTATGTCTCTGTCTTTTCTTTCATGTCTCTGGGGCTTTTCTTAATCTTCACTCCCCACTCAGGCGCTGTTTTGGCTGTGCCAGCAGGTACCGGCAGGTGGTGTCCGAACAGGGACCTGAGACTTGGGGCTGTAAAGAAGGACACCACCAGGAATTTTAGCTTGCAAAATTAAAAGGTAAGGGGGCGGTGAATAACTTTTGGGAGAAGAATGGGCTAAGGTGATAGCCGTCTACTTTTTGCTCATATGCTTAAAGATATGTTCCCCACTGGAGGAGCTAAGGTAGGACAACCGAAATTGCTCCAGTTTCTGAAATTCTTAGAGGATATATGCCCCTGGTTCCCTGCAGAAGGGACTGTGAGCTGATTTATAAAAGGATAGGGAATAAGCTGCAGGATTTTTTTGTTTGTTTTGTTTTGTTTTTCGAGACAGGGTTTCTCTGTGTAGCTTTGTGCCTTTCCTGGAACTCACTTGGTAGCCCAGGCTGGCCTTGAATTCACAGAGATCCACCTGGCTCTGCCTCCCAAGTGCTGGGATTAAAGGCATGTGCCACCACCGCCCGGCTAGGATTTTTATGATATATATGGACCTGGGAAGGTTCCGGTAGATACATTCAGTTTATGGGCACTCATTAGAGACAATTGATGAATGAGATAAGATGCAGGAAAAGCCTGTAGTGGCAGAGAAAAAAAAATTGGAGAAAGTGAAACTAGACCTTTCACCCAGCTTAAAGAGCCTATGTATACAGAACCTGTTACAGATCTGTTGTTAGAACTGGAGCCTTTAGATCCTGGAGAAGAAGAGAAGTTAGAGGAAGAGGCTGCTAAGTCTCATAATAAAGATTTTCCACCTTTAATGTCTATGGCTGTGGAGAAGGTAAAGGGAAATCAAAAGGAACCGAGGAAATACAAAAGATTAAAGAGATGGTAGAGTCTTTGTCACAAGAAATGAAGAAGTTATCCTTCATTTCAGAGTCCTTCGCCTACTGTAATAGCAGGATTAGACCCGCCAGTCAGAGTAGAAAAACCTCCAGTGATTGTGGTGGTACATAAGACGACAGGGCAATGGCGTACACTGTCCATAGCACAAGTTTCTCCTTTACAGACCATAGTAAGGGAGGCTATGAACCAAGGCGAAGATGTTCAGGGTTTTCAGATGTTCCCTGTAATCGAGCAAAGGAATGCTCAAGGGAATCTGGTCAGAAGCCATTCTCTAATTCCATTTAAACAAACGAAGGAACTAAAAACTGTATGCGCTCAATATGGGCTCATGGCTCTATTTACACAAACTATGCTGGAGTCCATGGCCACAGAGGCCTCCCCCTCAGGAGACTGGAAACAGCTAGGGCCTGTCTGTCAAGGGGGAGACTATCTTCTTGGCACAAGCAGTTAGCAAGACCAGAGATGCCTTTCCCCAAGTATATATTATCTATCACATGGATGATATCCTTTTAGCCCATAGGAATGAAGGACACCTCTTAGCAGCCTAAGCAAATTTACAAATGGCCTTAAAAGAGCAAGGGCTTAGCCTGGCTGCGGTGGCATACGCCTTTAATCCCAGCATTGGGGAGGCAGAGCCAGGTGGATCTCTGTGAGTTCGAGGCCAACCTGTCTACAGAGTGAGATTCAGGACAGGCACCAAAACTACACAGAGAAACCCTGTCTTGAAAAAAAAAGTAACAAAAAAGCAAGGGCTTGTTATAGCCTCGAATAAGGTTCAACGCGAACCACCTTATTCTTATTTAGGTTATAATTTATATCCAAAAACTATTCTACCACAGAAGATTCGAATTAGAAAAGATCAGCTACATACTTGAAATGATTTTCAAAGATTATTGGGGGATATACATTGTTTGAGACTTCCCTACAGGGGATCTTAAACCTTTGTTTGACATCCTTAAGTGAGATCCATCCCCCACGTTGGAGAGAACCCTTACAGAGGAGGCTAGAGGTGCCTTGGGAAAGGTAGAATTGGCTATTGTAGAGTAACAAATTCAGTATGTAGATTATTTTAGAGGACAAGAGGCATATATCTGTGCTACTAAACATACACCTGCTGCTGTGTTGTGGCAGGATGGTCCCCTGATGTGGCTGCATTTGCCTGTGTGTGATGCGGTTGCCCATCTTGTGCAGATGGCTAGGATAGATTCTAAAAAGTATTTTGGCAAGGAACTTCAGTTGATTGGAGTACCTTTTTACTAAACTACAAGTAGACTGGTTATTCCAAAATAGTGATACGTGGGCTATTGCTTTTGCTAATTGTACTGGAACCATTGAGAATCATTATCCTTCAAACAAAATTTTACAATTTGTGAATTTACTGTTTCCAAGGGTCTTTAGAATGAACCTGTTGAGAAAGCCCAGACGGTGTTTACAGATGGCTCTTCAAATGGAGCTGCTTTTGTGATCGAAGGTCAGACTTATCCTTTTCAGACTACCCCAGCTTCTGCTCAGATAGTAGAACTTCATGCAGTAGTTGCCATTTTTCATAAGCTGAACCAAACACCTTTTAATTTATGCACAGACACTCATTATATTTCTAAAGCTTTGCCAATCTTAGAAACAGTGGCCTATTTTAATACTGCCAATTCTGCAGTGCAGGAGTTATTCAACCGGATTGAGAGATACCTGCATTGTCAAAGGCATTCTTGCTTTGTTGGCCATATAAGGGCTCATTCAGGACTCGCAGGGCCTTTAACCAAGGGCAATGATCCTGTTGACCAGGCTACTAGGCTCATTGGAATATCACAAACGGAGGAAGCACAGCATTCACATGCCCTATATCATCAAAGCAGCCAGAGTTTAAGATACCAATTCCATATTACAAGAGAAGCAGCTAGACAAATTGTTAAACAATGTCCCCAATGCCTTGAGTTCCAAACTGTCCTGCAATATGATATTAACCCCCGAGGGATCAAACCTAATCAAATTTGGCAAATGGATGTAATTCATATCTCTGAATTTGGGTGATTAAAATACATCCATGTGACAATAAATACTTTTTCTGGTTTCATAATGGCTACTGCACAAACTGGAGAAACCATAAAGCATGTAACAGCTCATTGTCTCAAATGTTTTGCTATCATGGGGATGCCTTCCTGCATTAAGACCGACAATGGGTCCGGATATACTAGTCTAGCCTTTCAGGGTTTCTGTTGCCAGTTTCAGATTGTACATAAGACTGGCATTCCCTATAATCCTCAAGGGCAGGGAATTGTTGAAAGAGCACATGGGAGTCTTAAGACTCAGTGACATACAATAAAAAGGGGGAAATTATATCCTTAATCATCACAAAATTCACGGCATCATGCTCTTTTTATTTTAAATTTTTAAAATTTGGATAACAACGGATGGTCTGCTGCTGATAGACCGTGACACCCTCAAACACCTGACACTTATGCACAAGTGAAGCAGCGTTTATCTGAAGTCTTGACTCAATAGTCTTTGAGGCTGGAACAATAAACTAGGAGCTTTGAAGTTGTTCTGGATGTAGAATTTTGAGGAAACTGCAACAGGCATTCTAAGAGCCTGGATCACCTGGGCTGTTGTCTTTATTGGTGTCTGGTCCTTTTTTTTTTTCTGAAAACACATAAACTTTTAAAGGTAACAGCATATATATCTATATTAGCACAAGTATGGAATGTGTGGTGTGTACAAGTCGGCTAAAGATGATTTTTATTTTATGTTTGAACAGGTAAAAAGCACCTGTCAACTTTATAAGTTTGTTTGGACTGCATAACCAAACCCCTATCAATGCCAAATTAGAGAATGGCATGTAATAAGTCATGAGGATTCTGTAGCCAACAAAATTTATCATGTTTCATCCAGTCTCAGAGCTGATCTCAATGAAGAGGGATCAACATATATGTCACCTGTCCTATAGTCTTTCTTGGTTTCTTTTTTCATGTCTGTTGTCAAGATTTTCAGGATGTCTCTCCCAGTCAAATCTGATCTTCATTAATTTTGAAGAGCACCATAACTTTTTGTTTCCTGAGGAAACAAAACCTCTTCCCCAGTGTAACATATTTTTTGACTTCCATTCTGAAGTGAAGACACTCATAAAACATACAGGTTGGTTTACTTTAGCAATTTCCATAATCTAATGTCTCTCAGTAGCTATTGTTTTTTGTACAACAAAACACCATACAGGATCCAGATGCCCTGTGTATTTCCCATCCTTATGTGGCATGTTCTTTTTATATTACTTTACTCTTTCTTTCTTTTTTTTTCTTTCTTTCTTTCTTTTTCTTTTTTTCTTTTTTTTTTTTTGGTTTTTCGAGACAGGGTTTCTCTGTGTAGCTTTGCACCTTTCCTGGAACACTCTGTAGCCTAGGCTGGCCTCGAACTCACAGAGATTCGCCTGGCTTTGCCTCCCGAGTGCTGGGATTAAAGGCGTATGCCACCACCACCCGACACTTTACTCTTTCTTTCAATACTTTATTTATTATTTTTAAACTATTTTTTTCTATGACTATCTATACCCGTTTCCTTTTCTTTCTCCAGCCTCTAAGCACATTTTTAAGCACACTATAACCTGTTCAGAGGTTTTCTCAGCCTGGACCTGACTTTACTAAGTGCCTGCAGCCACACACTTACAGCATTCTCTGACCACGTGACCCAAACCTTAAACTGTTCAGCAGCAGCAATGCCCTCCACCGTGTGGCTCCACTTAGCATATGGCCTGGTGGCTGGCTCCGGCCCCTCCCTTAGGTTCCTGAGAGCTGAGTTTCATGCCTATGGCTCTGGCCTGGAGCTGGTCTATCTGTCTCAGTGCTGGTAGGTGCTTCCACCTAGTCTCCCACCACTGAGTAGTGTGCTGCCTGCTGCTCTTAAACCCATTCAAGTGCTCAGTAGCAGGGTCTCTTAAAAGAGCCGTGCCTCTGTAGCTCAAGCACGGAGCCTACTCAGAACCTTTTTTCCCCAGCTTTCTCAAGCCCTATGTAGATTTACATGTCCCACATTTTTTTCTGTCCCACAGCCAGCTCCCAAATGATGACACAGAGATGTCTTATTAATTTTGAAAGCTTGGCCTATAGCTTTGGTTTGTTCCTAAATAGCTCTTACTATTTAAATTAATCCATTTATATTAATCTATGTTCTATCACATGGCATTACCTCTTTTCCATCTTGTTCATCCTGTTTCTTCTCCATGTCTCCTGGCATCTCCTGCATGCCTAGGTTCCTCCTCCTCTTCCTTTCTCCCTGGAAATCCAGCCTATATCTCCTGCTTAGCTATTGGCCATTCAGCTTTTTATTTTACTAATCACAACAATACACCTTCACACAGACTACAAATATCCCACAACAAGGAGGTGAGGGCTACACTTACCTATGGGTATAAAATATTCAGATTGTGTTAGGGATCATGTGTGCTTAGGAAGGTAGTGGTTGTTGGTTTTTCTCCAAGATCCATGACTTCACTAGCCCTAGGTAGCTGTCTAGTTTTCCAGTACCTGGCATGTTTTTCCTCCTGTTGAGCAGGTCTTAAGTTCTAAGTCCAGATCTGTTGGTTACTGCCAAGGTGTGCATACCCCCATTGCACTCTTAGGGCTATCACTCAGTGCTGCTTGTTGCTGTGATTCATAAGCATAATAACTGGGTAGGACTGTTCGCCGCTTCTCTCCTTTGAAAGCTTGCATGTTGACTTCTGATACCATGGAAACTACTCCTCGGGAAGGAGGCTTTCAGGTCAGTGATGTCTGATGTGGGAGGGTCCAGTTCAATGCGAACAGTGACACATTTGGGCAGGTAGTCCTGGGTTATATAAGAAAAGACAGACTATAGAACTGAAGAAAATATTAACTAGTTATGTATCAGGCAGGGGATTAATATGTAGAATAACTTAAAAACTAAAATATCAAAAAACCCTGAATAATCCAATCAATAAAAAGGTTAATAAAATCAATGGACATCCCTCAAAAGAAAAAAATACAAATGGCCAATAAATATATAATCTTCAGTATTTTTAACCATCATGGAAATATAAATTAAAACCACATTGACTTCCAACTCACCCCAGTCAGAATGTCTATTGTTAACAAAATAAACAATAACAAATGCAGGCAAGGGTGTGGGAAAAGGGGAACCCTTCTCTAGTACGGGTAGCGTTTAAATTAGTCCAAGTACTATGGGAACCAATAGGAAGGTTTCTGAAAAAGCAAAAATAGAACTACCATATGACCTAGTCATTCTAAGCCCAGTTATATAACTGAAAAGACTAAATGAATGTATCATAGATACTTGCATATCCATGTTTATTATAGTGGTGTTCACAAATGCCAAGGCATCAAATCCACCTAAGTCTCTATCAACAGAGAACAGATAAAGAAAATACACAATGGAGTTTCTTTTTGCTAAAACTGGAGATAATTATGTTAAATGAAATAAGCCAGAATCAGGAAGACAACTGCTACCTGTTTTTTCCTTATTTGTTGATCCTGGATTTTATGTGTGTATGGGCAATATTGTCTATAAATGGCATAATTCATAGAAAAGGTAGGATCATGTATGACATGAAAGCAGAGGGAAACCATGGGAAGGAAGGAGACTATTGGCAGGGGTCAAAGAGGAAGCAGAAAGGAAGGTGTGTGTGTGTGTGTGTGTGTGTGTGTGTGTGTGTGTGTGTGTGTGTACGAGACAAATATGGTCAAAATATATGATATACTTGAAAGAAATTGTTTTTGTGAAACCCACTACTTTTTACCATAGATATACATTAATAAAAATGAGGAGGGGGCAAAAAGTAGCTGCAGA
The DNA here is from genome assembly GCA_902168415.1 of Peromyscus melanophrys. Classification (NCBI taxonomy): domain Eukaryota; kingdom Metazoa; phylum Chordata; class Mammalia; order Rodentia; family Cricetidae; genus Peromyscus; species Peromyscus melanophrys. The sequence continues at coordinate 29,798 of CABHPR010151075.1, read as the reverse complement.
TAAATCTAGCAAATTCCAAGATATGTTACTTTCCATCTTCATGAAAACCATGACAAAGATTTCCAAATATATCTGTTTTTTAAACGTCTCTAATTTACAAACTCGTTCCAGAAGCAAAGTGCAAACAACGAACACTCATTTGCTTGTCAGACAAATGGTTCTGAGAACACTCTGTTTTGTAAACTACCCACACACGTTACATACAACAAGGCACACAGATGTGGTAGCATACACCTGTAATTCCAGTCTTTAGGAGGCTAAGGCAGGAGGATGGCTGTGAACTTGAGGTAAGCCTGGACTATATAGCAAGACTCTACCTTAAAACAAAACAAAAATATCAATTAAAACAAAAAGTTCAAGTTTCCTTATCCAACAAGTGGTCTAAGGACTTCATCACAAACTTAGCTACAAGGTAGGCGTCGGGTACTAATATATGCCTACATTAGCAGAAAGCTATACAGTATAGAGAAGTGGAAAAAAGTTATTTACAGCTTTAGTCATTACACCTGACTTTCCCCACGTTAATATCACAATTTACAGAAAAGGTGGAAATGAAGCCAGGAAATATGCAGAGGTATGTGGTGTGCTAGCAGCAGCACGTTGGAGCACAAGAGTGTGTTTATAATGCAGAACACGAAAATGCATTTCCTGCTGTAAGTAGCCATCTATATCCATGAGATTGGTGTCCTATTAAGAATAGTATCGTATTAAGGATGGTATCATGTCACCATGTACCTGGTTGGTGGTCAGCATGACTTCTTACCAGTGAAAGAATTCTCCAGAATGTTGTTGTGCACTTTGGAGCACATTGTACATAACCACATGCAGTATGCCTTGTGAATTTTTCTGAAATGTGGACCCTTGAGATGGCTCGGTGGGTAAAGTATTTGCTGCACAAGCCAGATGAATTGAGTTTGATCCCCAGAATCCGTGTTAAGATGACCATGTTGAAGAAGAAAGGACAAGGGACAGTTAGTTGTCAAGGAGTTGTTAGTATTTCCCCTAAAAAAGTCAGACCCACTCCTTTATGGACAATTTCAAGCAGCTAAGAGACACAGAAGGAACGGCCCTTTAGTCAGGTCTATCTAGAGTCTAGTTTTGAATCTTGTCTGACATGTGGGTGATGTACCATCAGCTACAAATGGACAACAACAGACAGACAAACAAACTATTGCTTAGATTATTCTTTTAAGTTGAGCCTCTGCAGAATTCCCGTGGAAGCAGCCATGAAATTCCACAAAGAGAATACACAAAACAACTAGTAAGAGCAAACATTCAAGGACAACAAATCTTAAAAAATGAAATGTTTATCCATGCTGCACTTCTTAGGTGAGCAATGTCCAATGCCTAGAATTATTAAAGGCACTTCATAGAATGCACACAGCTGGAGGAACGTCTAACTATCCTTGTTAGAAAGAATACTTATAATGCAGTTAGGAAACATGAATATAAGCCTGGGAAAGGTCAGTATATTAACAGTTCTGGTTTGTAGGAAACCAGCTTTACAACACGACTTTTTGGGAAAATATTGCATATTAGAAGTCTAACCACATATAAAAGAGTTGGCAACAATTACCATCATTACAAAGAGGAGCTGTACAGAAGTATATGTGTGTATGTATGTGTGTGTGTGTGTATGTGTGTGTGTGTGTGTGTGTGTGTGTGTGTGTGTGAGAGAGAGAGAGAGAGAGAGAGAGAGAGAGAGAGAGAGAGAGAGAGAGAGAGAGAGAGACTCTCTAAGTTCTAGATGACCTGAAACTTCCTTTGTGGACCAGGCTAGCCTCAAATTCACAGAGATCTATCTGCTTTTGCCTCTTGAGTGCTGGGTTTAAAGGTGTGTGCCCCTCCCCACCACTGGCACTTTGAGACAGGGTATCATACACCCCAGACTGGTCTCAAATTCACTATGAAGCCAAGGCTGGTCTTGAACTTTCTTGTATGTGTGCTTGTGTATGTATGTATGTGTGGAGACTAGAGATCAGCAGTATCTTCCTCAGTTTTGATCCTTTGTATTTCTTGAGACAGGCTCTCTCACTTAGGCTGACGTTCACCAGCTGGCTATTTTGGCTGGCCAGTGATTTCCAGGGATCTGCTGTCTCTGTCCCACCAGTTCTGGGTTACAGGTGTGTGCTACAATGCCTGGATTTTTGTGTGGCACTAGAGATCTGAGCTCAGATCCTCACACTTTCATGGTAAGCACTGACTGAGCCGTTTACTTAGCCTATATCTCATATATGTAACAACAAAATACTTTTTTTTGTCTAGGTAAATAGATGTTTGTCAGCATCTTTAACCACTGAGTCATCCATAATGGAGAAATTCTCAATCGACATTTCTCTCCCCAGGTTTGTCAAGCTTTTAAATAAAAATACCGCTCAAATGGTGGGCTAAAATATACGAATACAGGCATTTCTAGGAGTGACTGTTTCACAGCAGACTTCCTGGTATTCTAGCTCTTACAATCTTTCCGGCCCCACTAAGGCAGTGTTCCCTGAGCCATAGATGCAGGATCTGTGATGCAGATGTATCCACTGGGGCTGGGTTCTGCATGGTCGGTTGATCTTTGCATTGCATTCAGTTGTAGTTTTCTGCAATGGTCTCTGTTTGCTGTAAAGAGAGGTTGCTTTGATCAGGGGTGATAGTTACCATAATCTGTGAGTATAGGGATAAGATTTAGAATGCAGTGAATGATTATGCTAGCCTAGCACAGTGGTGGTAGTAGGTTCTTTTCCAAGGTCCGTGACTTCATAGCCCCCAAGAAGCTGAGTAGGTTTTCAATATCAGGCGTGATTTTCCTGCTGTTGAATGGGCTTTAAGTCCAATTAGATAGTTGGTGGTTGCCACCAACCTGAGAGTGCCACTTATTGCATCTTTACGCATATCTTTCCATGCTAGTCATGGTTCACAGATGTTACAGCTTGGCATGATTATTTGATTGTTTCCCTCCCTTGGCAGCTTGTGTATTAGTCAGGGTTCTCTAGAGGAACAAAACTAATGTATATATTAGGTCCTGCTAGTTCAACAATGGCTGTTTACCAAAATCCAGTAGTTGTGCAGCCCACAAGTCTGGATGTCTCTGTTGGTCTTCAATAGATGCTGAAAACCTAAATAAGTGTGTTGTAATGCCAGTGAAGAAATGGACTTGCCAGCCAGAGTGAGGGCTAGCAGGCATGCCCTTTATGTAGGCTGCCAGAAAAATGTGTGGCCCTAATTAAAGATGACTCTCCCCATCCCAAAAGATCTGGACTAAAGGTGGATCTTCCACCTCGAAGATCCAAATTAGAAGTGGGTCTTCACAATTCAAATAATATAATTAAGACAAAATTCCTCACAGGTGTGTGCTCAGCCACCTAGTTAATTCCAGATGTAGTCAAATTGACAACCAAGAACAGCCATCATAGCTTGCATAGTATTTTCTGGAATCATGGAAGCTATATCACAGGAAAGGCTTTCAGTTCAGATCTAGCTTAAATTATCAGAGTCATGTGTCCTAATTATGTGGTCTCTTCAGCAACAGGGTTTTAGCCCCAACCCTTGAGAGGCAGCCGAAGGCTACATACATCTATAATCTATATTGTTTTGAGAGCCGCTTGGACTACTCTAACCAACCCTGCAAAAGGAGGCACTTTGTGCCTGGTACTGAGGTTTTTGTTAGTCTATGGTTCTTGTGGGATGTATTGTCAGCCCAAGTGGCTTAACTTCCTAAGAGAGAGAGAGAGAGAGAGAGAGAGAGAGAGAGAGAGAGAG
>CABHPR010151075.1:0-10246 GCA_902168415.1 Peromyscus melanophrys | reverse complement strand
GTGTGTGTGTGTGTGTGTGTGTGTGTGTGTGTGTGTGTGTGTGTGTGAATTTCACTGTGTGAATGCCCCCAAGCAGTGTGACTGTGCTGTCTGGTGTTCCTCTGTCAAGGATGCCGCATGTCTGACAGAGAAAATATGTGCTGAGAAACTTCATTGAGGCATGTTGTGTGGTGCTGCTGGTGTGAGCTTAATATTAATGAGTTAATGAAATCTTAAATAAGGAGTCTTTTCGGCAAAAGCTCATGAAAGGAAATGGTTGGCTGCTGAAATGCCATGACTGCCTGCAATGAGGGCAATGTGTGTTTCCTCTGCTGGAAGCAGCCAAGGCGGTGTCTGGAAGGACATGTGACTCCCAGGACTCCCAAGAACCAACTGCTTGTTTAAGAACTGCAATGAGACTTGGAAATATCTGAAGCAAATGCAACCACTGATTCAGCTGAATTTTGTTTCTTACACTCGTATTGAAAGGAAATAAATTTTGGTTCAAAGACAGAAAAGACAGAATATTTTCCCATCAGGTTTCTGGATACTGCTAGCAAACCTGTTTTTCTTGTGGGGCCTGAAATTTTCTCCCCTTTTACCTTTTATGGATGGAAACTGGAGAGGAGTGGACACAGAGGTTTTCAATATTTTTTTATGTGGAGCATGATCAACTCCATTACAGCAAGGGAGCACAGAACAGATATTTCATCTGGTAATAGGAGAAAGTAATTATGAGAAAACTTGAGGGTGTACAGAGGACATGCACACAGCAGGCTCAGGTCTCGTCTGCCTAGGGGACCAGGGCAGGAAGGCAATCTCTCAGTAGACAGCTTTTCTTTCTTCCCTTTCACTACAAGCACCAAAATTCAATGGGTTTAATTGAAGTGTATCAATAGAAGGCTTTTTTTTTATAGCAAAAATAAGAAAGTATGACCTACAAAGCAACAGTAATCATTAATTCACAATCAATTAAATAATTTATGTTTGGGGGTGCTTATGGTGAGTCAGTCATTGCCCTAGGGGCTATGAACACAAGAACAAACATGATAGCCAGATACTATGTCTGGACACTCAGTTCAAGTTCAGGCATTTAGAGCCTCCAGACAAGGAGCCGAGGAACATCACAGAGAGAGATGCAGGGCACTAGGTGCCTCTGAGGGAACAGCACCCACCCAGCATAATCTGTACACATCTAAGGCTGAAAACAGGACCCCAGGGTTAACCAGCACAGAAATACTGGATAGGAGCTGAAACTTCACAGTTAGCAGTAAATGATAGGGGCCTAGAAGCTCCTCCAGGCACCAATAGAGTCAGAATGTTTCCAAGGCCTGGAGGAACACCTGGTCAAATCTCCAAGAAGAAATGTGGATGGATTGATCGTTCACAGAGAAGATGAAGAGGAGTTTCTCCATTGGCTTCTGTGATGGTTGATGGTTGAGACTGTCAACTTGACAGGCTCTAGAATCACTCAGAAGACAAACCTGGGCATGACTGTGAGGAAGTTTCCAGACTGAGTTAATTAATGTGGGAAGATCCACTCTAAACATTGGCAGCACTACTCCATGGGCTGAGGTCCTGGACTGACTGACTATAGCGGAAAAAGCAAGCTGAGAAGCAACATCTGTCATTCTCTGCTTCCTGACTGTGCTAGTTAACTTTTGTCAGTGGGGGGTCATGGAAGAGGGGAACCTGAACTGAGAAAATGCTGCCACCAGGTTAGAATGCAGGCAAGTCCATAGGGGTATTTTCTTGATTAATGACTGATTGGGGAGGGCTCATGCCACTGTTGGTTGTACTGCCTCTGGGCACGTGGTCCTGGGTTATATGAAAGAGCAAGTTCAGTGAGCTGTTGAAAGGAAGTTGGAGGATAGACGAACATAGGATGGTAACGCTAAGGGAAGTCAGGCATCCTGAAATGGCGGCTACTAGTGCCCAGAAAGCACTGAGAAGAGAACTAGCAGGAAGACGTGAGCATGGTGTCTGGACAGGACCAACAGGGAAAGGAGACAGGAGCCCTCTGAAATACACCAGTGTCTGTTTAATGGACTTTCACTGTAGGCTTTCCCCTCCTGAACGTGTTGTGGATATTTGTACACTGTGTGAAGATGTGTTGCTGTGATTGGTTTAATAAAGAGCTGAATGGCCAATAGCTAGGCAGGACTTCTGGGCAGAGACAGAGGAAGTAGGAAGAGGAATCTAGACATGCAGGAGAGACACCAGAGGACGTGCAGAATACAGAGGAAACAGGAGGTGTAAGATGGAAGAGAGGTAAAAAGCTACAAGATAAAATGTAGATTAATATAAATGGGTTAATTCAAGTTATAAGAACTAGTGCAGCAAGCTTAAGTTATAGGCCGAGCTTTCATAATTAATAGTAAGTTTCCGTGTTGGTATTTTGTGTGTGTGTGTGTGTGTGTGTGTGTATGTGTGTGTGTGTGTGTGTGTGTGTGTGAGCTGGCAGCCCAAAGGAAAAAAACTCATCTTCAAGAACCTATAAAGCTGTTATTTTTCCTTTCTCTAAGGTGTGGTCTTCTGTCTTTCTTGGTCATTCAATTCTTGGTTCATGCCAGGGAAGAGACTCGGCAATCCCTTAGACAGTTACTGGTATCTGTTACAAAGCCAGTGAGCAGCACTCCTCCATGGTCTCTGCATCAGTTCCTGACTCCATATTCCTGTCCTGATGGGTTCCTGTCCAGATATTCCTCAGTGATGGACTATGACACTAAAACGAAAGCCAAATTTAATCCTTTCCACCCTAAGCTGGTTTTGGTCAGTGTTTTATCACAGCAACAAGAAACCAAACTAGAACATTAACTGTGGGTTTACTGTGACCACCTGCTTCAAGTTCCTGCCACTGTGTTTGACTGTACCCACTGTAGGGTAAAAGGGCCAGCCAAAGAAACCCATCCTGACCCTGAAACCAGGGCCAAAGAAACCCACTCTGACCCTGAAACCAGAGCCAAAGAAACACACTTTGGCCCTGGAACCAGAGACAGTGAAAGAAACACAGTTTGGCCCTGAAACCAGAGCCAACTCTATCCCTGACCAATTGAGCACAAAACCAACCAATGGACAAGCAGGAAAACCAACCAATTCCTGAGCACAAAATCTAGGCAATCTCTGAGCTTGTCAAGCTCAGGGGATTGAAATCTGACCAATTCGCACCCTGAACTCTTCTCCTTGGGAAAACTCCTCCCCTAAGAAGCCCTGTATAAGCCTGTGCCTGTTTAGCTGGGCAGCTGCCCTTCTCCACTCTGGCAGAGACAGCCACTCTTCTGGATTCCTCCCTCCCAAATAAATCTCCTGGAAGAGTTTTGGATGAAGACCTTTCACCTGAGTGGAGCAGAATCTCTGCTGGGAAACTCTCTTTGCAGAATAGAGCAGAGAAGCGATGGACTCCTCTGTTGGGGAGCGCTCCTTAGGGGAGCGCAGCAGAGCTCAGCTGTAATGGCTCTCTTTCTCGGAGAGGAGCAGGATTGCCACATCCTGTGGGGACACCATCCCCCATCGGAACCCAGCTTCAGGTATAGCCTGACTTCCAATGATCAGGATACCTCTCTCCTCACAGCTGTAGGTATCCAGGATACCGCTCTTCACAGCTGTAGGTATTGCCTGACTTCCGACAGTCAGGGCACTTTTCCCTCCAGAGATGTAACACTTGCTCCCTCAAACTGTGACCCCCAAACATACTTCCCTTCCTCAAGCTCCTTTGGTCAGGTGTTTTGTCACAGTGTAGCCTGGCCTCACACGGGTGCTTGTGGTGACAGTCCTGGGATTCATTGTTTATTTGCACTTAGTACTTATTCTATGTAGCATTGGTATTTTCCTCAAAAACTAAAACAGGGTTGTGGTGGATCTGAATGAAAATGGCCCCTATAGGCTCATAGGGAATGGCACCATTAGGAAGTGTGGGCTTGTTGGAGTAGGTGTGGCCCTCTTAGAGGAAGTGTGTCACTGGGGTGGGCTTTGAGGTTTCAGATGCTCAAGCCAGGCCCAGTGTCACTCTCTCTTCCTGCTGCCTTTGGATCCAGAGGTAGAACTCTCAGCTCCTTCTCCAGCACCATGTCTGCCTGCACACCACCATGCTTCCCACCATGATGGCAATGGACTAAACCTCTGAACTGTAAGCCAGCCCCAATTAAATGTTTTCCTTTGTAAGAGTTGCTGTGGTCATTGTTTCTCTTCACAATAAAACCCTAAGACAAGGGTCAATGATTCTCTTGTGCCCCTTGATTTCTCAGCGCTATGCCCCAGGAATCCAATCAGGGCTCAGAACTCGGGCATTTGTGCCCTCCTTGTGTGCCTGTCCTGAAGCTGCTGTGCTGTTGTAGGATGCTCAGTGTCCCTCAAAGGCTTAGATATTAAAGGCTTCCTGCCTGGGGTAGCTGTGGGAATGGTGAGAAGACCTCAGGTGGCCGGGTGCATGCTGCTGTAGAGCATTCCGACTCCCTGGCCTCTTGCACTCTAGTTTCCTGGCTCTGAGGTTAGAGGTTTTCCTCCACCACACGCTTCTGACAAGCTATGCTGCCTTGTTTTGGGCTCTAGACAATGAGGCCAGTTGAACATGTGCAGAACTGCATAACCATGAGCCCAAATAAATCTTTTCTTTTTATAGTTAATTAAAAGTTAATTAATATAGCTCTTTTGTGACAGTGACAGAAAGCTGAGTGTATATGGTTCAATTACACAGCAAGGTGATAGCTGTAGGAGAATTTAGGCAGTTTTTCCCCACAGTGGTAGGAGGAAACTGGTTGAGCCTGTGAGCTCTTCCTTCCGCTCTTGTAGTCTCCCTAGTCAGATCCACTGTCTTCCTCACAGCTTTCTTCTAATGAAGGTTTGGTTTTGTTTCTTTAATAAAGATTAATTTATTTTATATGAGGACTGTTTTGACTGCATGTATGTATGTGTATCGTATGAGTATTTGGTGCCTTCAGAGGTCAGAAGAGGGCATCAGATCTCCTAGAACTAGAGTTATAGATGGTTGTAAACCACCATATTGGTATTGGGAATCAAACTCAGGTCCTCTCCGAGAACAGCAGATGCTCTTACCCACCAAGCCCCAGTCCTCACAACTTTTAACATAAGCTTGCTCCCTTTGGCCACCTGGAAGATAAGACCTTAAAATGAACCCTCTGTTAGCTTTCCCTTCCTCATCCAGCAGCAAAGCAGAAGATCAACTTTAAACTTCATGTGTATTCTGGTAAACAGAAGTTAGAGCAACAATAAGAAGCTTTAAAATTTTTTTAATAATTATTTTATGTGTGGGTGTTTCTCTCCCATGTATGACTATGCACCACATGGGTGCCTAGTGCCAGAAGAGGGTGTCAGATTCCCATGAAACTGGATTTACAAGTAGTTGTGAGTCATGATGGGGATGCTGGGAAGTGTGGCTCTTCAGTAAGAGCAGCCAGTGCTCTTAACTACTAAACCATCTCTAGCCTCAATGTAGACGCTTTTGAATGAGGAGGAGTGGATAGAATTCTTGCTAAAGGAATAAGCAGTTTTAGTGCAGCATTCTCTGAGTTTTATTGAGACTGAATGATTAAAATTTCAAATAAAACCAGGAACAAAACAACATCGTTAGAAGTATTGGTGCTTAAAAGTAATATAAGATGCCAAAACACTGAAATGAGTTATGTGAATAGCAAGATCTTGTAAGAAGACATGTTGGGAAGTGAGTACATTAGGTTTCCAGACTCACACCACTGTGCTTTTCACTCTCAAATTAATGTTCCTCATTTTTATTGTCTCCTTTAAAGAGTAGCTCCTGGCAGTATGCCGGTGCTCCTGGTGGATCCACCTCCAGGGCGCATGCTCATGTTATGCTGAATCAAGAATGGTACTGTGGGGCAGAAATGAATGATGTGACATTTTTAAAGTTTGTTATCCCTCCAAATCAATGCTCACATATAACCCGGCAAATCACCCATGAATGGAGCTGTCGTGGCTGGACAACTGAAAAGTCTCCGTGTCCTTTCCATGAAGAGAACTTCAGAGTATGTCCACATGCCTATTTGCAAAGTCTGTGAAAGCAAGGCATTTTGAACATGGTATCTTCCCGTCTTATATTTTCTCTCAATCAGGTGACCCTGGAGCATTTGTTCCCCCAATATTAGTTCCCTTTGTGCTGCTGTGACGACAGCAGCTGAGGGGAAGATTTGTTTAGGCCATGGTTTCAGAGGACTTTAGACCCTCAGTAGGGAAGGCACAGAGAAGTGGCCCAGTCTGTGTCAGCAGGAGCTTGTTCTCCTGACAATGTCCAGGAAGCCAAGAGGGCACTGGGACCAGGGGCTGGGCTATAGCCTTCAACCCTGGCAACCTACTTCTGAAAGCTGGGCCCCATCATCCAAAGGTTCCATAGACTCATAAAAAAAGAGTCCCCAAGAGTTGAAAATCTCGAGACTACAGGGGTAGGTGGTTTTCGTCACTGTAACAAACACCTCGGAGAGTCATTCACTTCATTTGACTCATAGTTTCGTAGATTTCTGTAAGTCCAGTGGACAGGTGTATTCCACACTCAAACCACAACACCTCATCAAACTCAGCTCAGGGAAAGCTGAAATGGGAGGCACACAGGCTGTGTTTATGTGGTATCAGCACTTGTCACTGGCAAAATGCCTGAGAGAATAAATTTAAAAGGAGGAAAAGTTCACATTGGCTTATAGTTTCAGAGGTCACGCATGGTCACTTAACATTGTGGCTTTGGACCTGAGGAGACAAAGTACCTTATGGCAGCAGGAAGATGGAGCAGATGGACTGCTCACCTCACGGCATCAGGGAAGGGTATACTTATATCTACCTCTATCTATCTATCTATCTATCTATCTATCTATCTATCTATCTATCTATCTACAGAAGAGATAGAGACATAGGGAAAAGAGAAGCAAAATTAGAATTTGGGTGCCACAATCCCTTTTGACATTCCCCCAATGACCCAACTTCCCTCCACTAGACCTTACTTCTGAAAAATTCTACCGCTTCCTAATAGACCACAGGCTGGGACCACACCTTTAATACACAGGCCTTTAGCAGATAGTCAAGGTGGCAGTTGAAGTTGTGTCCACAGTTATCTTATTGCCAGCTCTTGTCTATTGGCATCATGACAAAGGTATAGGGTTGTCCTAGTTTGCTTTCAGATGCTATGATTAAACACTGACCAAAACCACTATGGAGAGGAAAGGTTTATTACAACTCACAAGTTCCAGTGCATTGTCCAGGGAAGCCAAGGCAGGGACTGAGGCAGAGATTGTGTAGGAACACTGCTTATGGACTTGCTTTTCTTGGCTTCCTCAGTCTGCTTTCTTATACAACATAGGACCACCTGCCCAGGGGTGGTATCACCTATAGTGGGCTGGGCTTGCCCACAGTAATTAGTAATCAAGCACATCAATCAGTAATCAAGAAAATGCCCCAAAGAAATCCCCACAGGCAAATCTCATGGAGACAATTCCTCAACTAAGGTTCTCTCTTCCTAGGTGACTCCAGTTTGTTTTGGAGGAGGAACAAGATACGAAATGTACGGAACTGGAAGATAGCTGGTGACTCTGCCTTTGAGACATCGGGTGTGCACAGTGAGCAGGAGATTTGGCTTCTAATAGTACCCAGTATCTCGCTGCCAGAAATACACTCAATGATAAAGCATGAACCACGAACCCTTGATATCTGAGGAATCTGTGCCTGCAGATTCAGTCAACTGTGGATCCAACCAACTGCAGATCATGTATTGTGGAGTTAGGTCTGTGAAAATTATGTTCATAGTGAGCAGAAACAGACTTTTTCCCTTGTCATTATTCCTTAAATACTACAATAGTGATTTACAGCATTTATATTTTATTAGGTGTCATGATTAACCTAGAGACAATTTAGAGCACATAGGAGGTTGCATGTAAGTTCTATGCAGAGACCATGATCTTTTATATGAGGTACTTGAGCATCTGAGGATTTAGGTATCTATAAGGAATCCTGGAACCAGCACCGTGAAGATGCTGAGAGATAATGGCACAGTCATGCCCACACCATCCTTTGAACTTTGTGTTTATTGAGACAAGGATTTGGGTGCAGATGGCTTATGGGAAGCAGGACAAGGGAATCAGGGCTGTGTGATGTGTGAGTAGGGGCAGCACTGCTGTGAGAATATGCTCAGAGGGTCCCTGTTGTGAGTAAAGAGGGCTGATGCTGGGAAGTCCACAGACTTCCCACTAACAGAGGAAACATGTTATTTCCCTAGTCCCCATTTCCCACTGTGGGGTTAACTATCTCATACCTCTGGGCTATACCAAGCAAACTTTTCAGAATAGAATGTAGACACATGCGATTGCTAGAGAGGAGGATGCTGGCAGCACAGGTGGACTTGGGTGTACAAATGCTGAATCCCAAATCTGTGGCATGTTCGAAATGGCCAAGTAAAGTTACTCACAGGAAAGAAGGTGTTTGCTAGACTTGATCAGAATTCCTGTGCTCAAGTCTTCTTTCCATCTCTGGGGGGGGGGGGGATTGACTTCAGGACTCCTAACCAGGTTCAAGTTCCTTGTACAGAATGGTATAGCATTTATATAGAACTGACATGATCCTCCTGTGCACTTGAAATCATCTCAAGATGATTTATTGCGAAGTGAGTCATCCACTACTATAGCAAACACCCATGATAATCACCTAAAAAGAAAGGTTTGGCTGGGCAGTGGTGGCACATGCCTTTAATCCCAGCATGAAGGAGGCAGAGGCAGGGGGATCTCTGTGAGTTCAAGACCAGCCTGGGCTACAGAGTGAGTTCCAGGAAAGGCGCTACACAGAGAAACCCTGTCTCGAAAAAGAAAAAAAAAAGGTTTGTTGTAGCTCACGATTTTATAGGGTTTAGCATATGACTGATTAACCCTATTGCTTTGGACACATGGCAGTACATCATGGTGGAAACATGTAGGGAGTTCATCTCATGGCTGGGAACAAATGAGAGGAAGAGAAAGGAGCTGGGGTCCTACAAGCTCTTTTGAAGATGGGTCCCTAATGATCTCATACTTTCACTAGCCTTACCCCCTTAACAGTTTCAGTACCTCCCAGGATGACTAAGCTGAGAACCAAGCCTGTAATACATGGGCCTTTGTGAGGCATTTAAGATCAAAGCCGCATCACTTATAATACCTAATCTAATATGAGTACTGTGCAAAAAGTTCTAAGACTGTATTGTTAGGGAATAAGCAGTTGTTTTTTTTAAAATCCCTTTGATCTGTGGTTGAATGAATCCAGAGGTGCAGAAGCTGTAAACTTTGAGGACTGACTACTACAAACAGGGATCTTTAGTAGCTCACTTCCTAAAGAAATTTAGTCCAGGTATGCCACTGTAATAACAATCTTGTATGCTTATAACTTTACCCATACTGATTTATGTTGCTGGAAAGACTCCCTAAAATTATCAATAAACCTACCCTTCTCTGGGGAACTATTGGCCATTGATGGATGCTGGAGGAAAGGGAGGTGTTGTCTTCGGCTGTGTTCCCACTGGGGAGCCCACCAGACTCCAGGGGATAGTTCCAAATTCATGATTGTGAAGACAGCCCTGGTTAAACTCAGTGGGTCTCAAAACAAGTAAGACAGATATGAAGGTGGGCATAGGATTCGCAGGGAAGCAATGAGTTAACAGGATAGGAGAGAAATAGGAGAGGACGGGAGTGGGGTGAGAGCAACCAGATGCATTGTAGATATGCGTGAACTCATCAGAGAACAATTTAATAAGAAACTATTAATAATAACAATAAGAAAGACATTTTATTTTTAAACATTATTTTTATAGAATATGACACAAAGTCATTATTATAAGACAGACACAGATTATGCAGTTAAAGAATTCAAGAAAAGCTTTTTAAAGAAAAGCATCTTCATTTAATGGAGGTTCCAGCATCCAAATGTGCAGAAGCTATAAATTTTGACTTTGTGTTAACTACTACAAAGGATGAGTCTTTAGTAGCTTACTTCCTAAGAAAATTTGGTACAGGTATGCCAAATACCTACACTCTTCTAGAAGGAATCTCAGCTTTCTGGACTACCTTCAAGTGCATACTGGTAAGCAGATGAGCATCCTGGGGTGGTTTGCCATTTTTAGAAGCCTCTTCTGGAACAATAGACTGCTGAAAGGAACAGATATTGCCTTGTTTGGAGTGATCCTCAACACACACTTTTCTTTCTTTCTTTCTTTCTTTCTTTCTTTCTTTCTTTCTTTCTTTCTTTCTTTCTTTCTTTCTTTCTTTCTTCCTTCCTTCCTTCCTTTCTCTCT
>CABHPR010151074.1:51017-66289 GCA_902168415.1 Peromyscus melanophrys | reverse complement strand
CCATGATTTTGGTGTAATTATAGTCACATCTGCACCTGTGTCTACCAGGCCCTCCAGAACCAGGCCATTAATTCGAATTCTAAGCTTTGGTCTTTGTTCATTTATGGAAGTCTGCCAAAATATTTGTTTTATACTGTTCTTTGTAGACTGTGATCCATTTATCAAAGCTGTCTTATCATCCATTGCAGTATCGGTTTTTACATTAGGCATTGGTTTATTCAGTTGTCCTGGAGAGGAATTTCTTCCACAGTGGCTGAGAATGTACGTACTACGTTTGATTTGGGGGCCTGCAAGAGGCCCCCTGAGGCGTTTCCTGCCAGTAAAGGGTTGCCTTGTATATCTATTTTTGATCTGCACTCACTGGTCCAATGTCGGCCTTTGCCATATCTTCTACATAATCCAGGAGGTAGTTGGGGTCTCCTGTTTAGGCTATTCCTAGAAGGAGTATTACTTCTAGGAGTACCCCATGTACAGTTTTTACTTATATGACCTGGTGTACCACATTTAAAACATTTGGTACTATGGGGCCTTCTTTCACCTCTGGGATTTGTCTCTCCTGTCCAAGCCTCATTACTGTAGTTAAGAGACTCAACACCATTAGTATGTTGAATCCATTCTTCCAAAGGAGCTGATCTGATCTTTAATGGTGTAAGTATTCTTCTGCATTCTGCATTAGCATTGTCGAATGCCAAGGACTCAGTTAATACTTTTCTTAATTCTTTATCTGACACAGCTCTTGTTGTAGCTGTGTTTAGCCTTTGTAAAAAATCAGTGAAGGGTTCGTGCGGTCCCTGAAATATCTTTGTGTATACCTCAGTTGGTTTTCCAGGTTCTGGAATTTTTTCCCAAGCATTTAGAGCTGCTGTACGGCATAGGGATATTGTATGCTCATCATAAGTGGCTTGTACATTCCTGTCAGCAAAACATCCCTCACCAAGTATTTGATCTTGAGAGATCACAAAACCTCTGATTTTACCTTGTTGTTCTAAATTTTTTGCCTCTTCTCTCAACCAGCTTTTCCACTGTAACTGCTGGCTATATTCTAGAACAGCTGAAATTAACTGATGCCAGTCGTCTGGAATGATTCTATGTGAGGTAGACCACGAATTTAACATCTGTTTTACGTATGTGGAGTGTATCCCATACGTAACTACTGCTTCCTTTATATTTTTAAAGTCCCTTGTTGAAATTGGTTGTAATGTATATGTATTATATGGCTCGGGGTGTGTGTCATCTGCTGGCTTCTGATGGACGATAACAGGATAAGCCATTGTATGAGAGCCATTTGGAGATGTTACAACCTCTATGGTCTTGCCCTTCTGCTTATTAGGTCCCTTGTCATGTTTACTGAGAGTTTCTTCTAGGGCTTTCAAACGAGCACCTAGGGTCTGTTCTAGGGAGTGAACCTCCTCTCTTGCAAGGGACTCCAGATTTCTCATGGAATCATAGAAGTTTGTATGTTCCTCAGAAACACATGATTCCATGGACCTTATCTTATCAATTAATGATAATCTTTCTTCCTTATATAGTGTCTGAGTAGCCACAACTTCACTCTGGAGAGTTAGTGTTCTATCCATTAAATATTCACATTTATTATCAATAAGATCAATTTTCGGTACAAGCCTGTTTTGCAAATCCTGATCAGCAGATTCCAGAGAAAGAATCTTTCTCTGTAAGCCTTCATTGCTATCTTTGAAAGCAGATTCCAGAGAGAGAATCTTTTTCTGTAAGCCTTCATTGCTATCTTTTAAAGCCTGTATCAGTTCCAATAATGACTCATCTTTGTTCTTATTATTAAACCAATGTTTGAACACTGTGTGAATTATTACGATGAATGTCAAAATGGTACAGGCCAAATATGCCCGAGGAAGGTCGTATATTTCCAGAAGAATGTCATTCATCATACAGACAAAAAGGTTTTTAAATTCTTGTGAGGTAATGTTGTCGGCCATATTACAAGAATTACTCAAAATTTGTTGTCAATTTTAAGGTGTAAAATTAGCAAGTACTTTTACTTGAAACAATACATTTGTTTGTCTCGCTTACCTTTCGTGGTTTTGGGGGGTGTAGTAGCAGTTTTCAGCCAGCAGGTGGCGTTGGTACAGCTCCCAAGCAGGGCCTGCTGGTGACCTTGCTGGCCACAGGTGAAGGTGGAAGCCGAGATGGCAGGGGGCTTGAGCCAGCACTCAGGGGGGAGGGGAATACCTCACTCACAGCGGTTTTTTGCTGGTCTGGGGGCTAAGCTAGGGAACTGAGACTGGACTAGCTGCTCCCTTTTTTCGGGGAACTTTGTAGGCGCGTTTAGGTACCCGCCAGCTGGGAGGGAAGGAGGCTGAGGGTGGGAGCCACCCAAGCCTTTGGAATTTGCCCCACGTGAGCGCCAGATATTGGTGAAATTACTAAGGCCACTCCACGTAGTTAAAAGGAGATTTATTTAAAGGCATAACTCACAAATGAAGGGATAGGTAGATGATGGGTTCTGGAAGAGACGCAGCGCAGTCAGGCGGTGTTCTCTGGAGAACTTTCCTCGGTCTACCTCTCGTGTCCCGGTCCAGGAAACAAGAGAGCGCCACGCATCCTGATCTCAGGTCTTCAGCCCTCCCTTGGCCCCGCCTTGTAGGCGTGATAGTTACGGAAGCCTCAATGGGGGTTGGAACTTCCAGACCAAAGCTGGAATGGCTACCCACTACAGAGAACAACAATCAATAAATGGGACCTTCTGAAACTGGGAAGCTTCTATAAGGCAAAGGACATGGTCAATAAGACAAAATGACAGCCCATGGAATGGGAAAAGATCTTCACCAACCCCACATCTGATAGAGGGCTGATCTCCAAAATATATAAAGAACTCAAGTAACTAGACATCAAAATACCAAACAATCCAATTAAAAATGGGCTACAGAACTGAACATAATTCTCAACAGAACAAGCTCAAAAGGCTGAAAGACATTTAAGGAATTGCTCAACATACTTAGTCATCAGGGAAATGCAAATCAAAATGACTCTGAGATACCATCCTACACTTGTCAGAATGGCTAAGATCAAAAACACTGAAGACAGCTTATGTTGGAGAGGATGTGGAGCAAGGGGAACACTCCTCCATTGTTGGTGGGAGTGCAAACTTGTACAGCCTCTTTGGAAATCAGTATGGCGGTTTCTCAGGCAATTGGGACTCAATCTACCTCAAGACCCAGCTATACCACTCTTGGGCATATACCCAAGGAATGCTCCATCATACCACAAGGACACTTGCTCAAATATGTTCATAGCAGCTTATTTGTAGTAGCCAGAACCAGGATACAACCTAGATGCCCCTCAACCAAAGAATGGATAAAGAAAACGTGAAGCCGGGCTGTGGTGGCGCACGCCTTTAATCCCAGCACTTGGGAGGCAGAGACAGGCGGATCTCTGTGAGTTCGAGGCCAGCCTGAGCTACCAAGAGAGTTCCAGGAAAGGTGCAAAGATACACAGAGAGAGCCTGTATCGAAAAACCAAAAAAAAAAAGAAAAATTAAAAAGAAAATGTGGTACATTTATACAATGGAGTATTACTCAGTGGCAAAAGCCAATGACATCATGAAATTTGCAGGCAAATGGATGGAAAAAGAAAATATCATCCTGAGTGAGGTAACCCAGACTCAAAAGGACAAACATAGTATGTACTCACTCATAAGTGGATACTAGAAGTAAAGCAAAGGACAACCAGCCTACAACCCACAGCTCCAGAGAAGCTAGGTAACAAGGAGGACCCTAAGAGGGATGCATTGAATGCCCCGGGAATGGGAAATAGATGAGATCTCCTGAGTAAACTGGGGGTGAGAGGGAGCAATGGAGTGTAGGAGGTGGTGGGTGTGAGCATGGGGGAATGGGATCGTTGAGCTGGAACATAGGCAGAGTGAGAGCAATGAAGGAGATTTCTTGATAGAGGGAGCCATCACTGGTATAGGAGAAACCTGCTAGGGAAATTCCCAGGAATCCACAGGGATGACCCCAGCTTAGACTACTAGCAGTGGTGGAGGGGGTGCCTGAGCTGGCCTATCCAGGTAATTAGATTGGTCAATACTCGAACTGTCATCATAGAGCCTTCATCCAGTAACTGATGGAAACAGATGCAGAGAGCCATGGCCATGCACCAGGCCAAGCTCTGAATTCCAGTCTAAGAAAGAGATGAAGGATTCTATGAGCAAGGTGCATCAAGACCATGATGGGGAAACTTACAGATACAAGTGAACCAAGCTAGTGGGAACTCATGAACTTTGGACTGACAGATGTGCATGGTCTGTATGGGACTGGAATGGGCTTTCTGCATGGGCAAGGCAGTTGTGTGGCTTGGTCTGTTTGTGGGGCCCCTGACAGTGGGAATAGGATCTATCCCTGGTGCATGAACTGGCTGTTTGGAGCCAATTGCCTATGGTGGGACAATTGCACAGTCTTGATCCAAGAGGAGAGGCTTGGATCAGCCTCAGATGAATGTACCAGACTCCCCCATGGGAGACCATACCTTTTCAGATGAGGGGCTGTGGGTTGGGCTGTTGGGGAATGCTTGGAGGGAGTGGGAGGAGAGATGAGGGAGGATCTGTCCTTGGTATGTGGAATGAATAAAAAATTTCTTAATAGAAAAGGAAAAAAGAAAATAAAGTTGCATAATGTAAATGGATGAACTGTACAGTATGTGAAATATGTCTCAATAAAGCTTGTATTAATAAAGAATTATGTATCAGTTACAGAGTGTGAACTTCCATTATATCCTGATATTTAGGAAAAGATGTAACATTGAAATTGAAAGTTCAATAAGCATAGGCTGAAATATTAGTGAACTGGAGTATTGTTGGTTTTTATTTATCTGTTTTTAATTTTATACATTTATTGCTTGATAGATTTGTATGTGTATTTTCCCATCTATGTTTTTGGACATGCAAGTGCCAAAGCACTATGTGGAGGTCAGAGGATAAGTCTGAGAAGTCAGTTCTTTTCTCTCATCACCTAGGACCTGTAGATTTAATGAGGATCGTCAGGCTGCCTTTACTTGCCAGGGTGCTGAACTATCGATTTGGCTCCATTTTAGGCTTCAGTGTGGGAATTATGATTATGTTAGAAAATTATACTCATCTGTTGTAGTAACAGAGTTTAGAATTTGTCTTCTTACTTGAATATATCTTTTTTGTATGTGTAAAGTGTGTGTGTGTGTGTGTGTGTGTGTGTGTGTGTGTGTGTGTGTGTGCGCGCGCGCGCCAAGGCTTATGTGTGGAGTCAGAGGATAACTTTGTAGAGTTGGTCCTCTCCTACCTCTATGTAGGTTCTTAGAATCACACACAGGTCATCAGGTTTGTGTATCAAGTGATTTTTACCTGAAAACCATCGTGGCAGCCTTGGGATCTGTTTTCAAATGACAGAAAAAAGGCTCAGTCATTTGGGAGGGTTTCTCATGACTCTACAAAGACATGGATATTTATTGTTTTCCATTGATTGGTTGTTTGTATGTCCAAATTATCCATGATAAACCACTGTAAAAATTTCTTAAGGAACAACAAAGATCACCCAGAACATAGAGTGTTAAAGAAATATTCCATTTTAGCTATTTGGGTATTTGCTTCTTGTACATACCTGGGTCTGTCTACAAAACAGTGTCCTGAGCACAGCTGATCCTGCACTTGCAAGTCCCGCAGGAGACAGTCAGACCTACCGTCGCCCTTCCGTAGTCTGCAGATGATGCTCAGAGCTGTGACCTTGGATGCAGAGAGACCACGAAGCCTCAGGAGAAGGGGATAAAACTTTTAATGGCTCTGGGATTTAGTGGCCACCCACCTCCACCACCTCACAATCAATATTCTCCCCACAGCCTGCAAACCTAGAGCTCCCAGTGTGGTCTTAGCCTGAGGTCCTTGATCAAGGGCAGTCTCCCAGATAAAAGCTCCCTTCACTGCTAGCCATTGCCCCATGTGGGGCTGTCCTGTCACTGGCTGCCTGGCCCCCAGCAGGCATGTGGCTGTGTACCCTCCTTCCTGTTCTCTTTGGCTGTCTGTCTGGGTCTGCCTTTTCTGCACCAAGAGCCTGGCTGTTGCCGAGTCAGAGGCCTCGCTTTGATCGTCCTGGAGATGTAATAGTGGGGGGCAGCTTCTCCATCTTTGACCTGTCTATTGGTAACCTGTCTGACTTCACTTCCCCACCATCTGGACTTGTGGTTTCAAGGTAAGAGCTGGATGTGGGATAGGATTCTCTGAAATCCTGAAGCAGCTTTACAAGCTTGTTTGTAGCCTTGGATAAGGGTTGATTCTCAGAATTCCAGCTAGATGGCCACCAGTTTTCTCGGTGTATACATGCAGTAGCTCTGGTGCTCTCCTTTTACACCACCTCTGTGTGTCCGTCTTTCTTGTTTGTACCAGACTGAAATATAGGCTGCTCATGTACTGTCTTTAATGTATGTGCTCCGCAGGTCAGGGGGCATTTCTTGATTCTTTTGTATATCCGTGGTTCCTAAAGTGGTGTCTAGTTAGGTGTGTTTGCTGAATGAGTTAGTGTGTAAATAATACATTTACATTATTTATCAGCCTCCCTGATTCCTCTGTACTATATTCCTTTTGCTTGTTATATCTTTCTAAGCCTCCTAAGCCTCCAATTCACTAGGTAGTTGAAGATGACCTTAAATTTCTGATCCTCCTGCCTCTACCTTCTGAGTGCTGAGATGATTGGACCATATTACCAACTCAGTTCCTTAGGTTCTGGGGATAAAACTCATGAACTTAGTCATCCACAGTCCCACTTTAGGATATTTGTGTCCCAGATTTCTCAAGATACTGTTGCATGAAGTAGTTTTCAAGACAATCATTTGGAATATTATTTGGTTTTTAAATGTTTGTGTTTAGCTTTATTGGTTTTTCATTGCTGCAATGACTGAGCATAGGGTATATGGCTGCACTCATAGCCCTCAAGAAGCTGAGGCAGGAGCATTATTAGTTTCAGCCAAGATTGGGGTGCATAATGAGACCTGAGTCAAAAAGAGTTGTTAAGAGTATTTCCTAGCTTGGAGGCAATGGCACACACCTTTAATTCCAGCACTTGTTAGCCAAAGCCAGGCAGATCTCTGTAAGTTCAAGGCCAGACTGGTCTACAGAACGAGATTCAAGAGAGGCACCAAAACAACACAGAGAAACCCTGTCTCGAAAAACCAAAAAAAAAAAAAAAAAAGACAAAAATCCCCCCCCCAAAACAACCAAAAACCCCCTAAAAACATAATGTAACAAAACAAACAAACCAAAAACAAAAAAAACCAAAATAAAAAACAAGCAAAAAATCCCAGTATTTTCTACAGTAACTGCCATCATTCTATAATCCGCCACAAATGCAAGAGATTTTCATTATTGATTTTTCACATTTATCATCATTTTTATTACTTATTTTTTGAGACAGTATCCTACTTTGTGCTCTAACTAGTCTGGAACTCCTTGTGTAGTTCAGACTAGCCCTTCAAACACAGGATTACAAGCATGCGCCACCAACACAGTGATCACAATGACTTGTCTTTGAGTATATTTTCTTTTTTGAGAGAGGGTCTTTTTGTGGAGGTGATGCTAGCCTAAAACTCACTATCTTCCTAACTCCACAACCTGAGTGCTGGAGTCACAAGTGTGTACCATCATACCTGGATCCCATGTTGCTTTTTAAGCCATCGGGTAATAATTGTACGTATGTATTGGGTACAAAGATGTATTTTAATGAATGTATACAATATAGAATATTTAATCAACCCACCAGAAACACATCACTTTGCATACTTATTTTTTGATGATGTGAACATTTAAAATCTAATGTGGGAGTGGAGACAGGAGAATCTAAAATTGAAGGTCTTTGGGGATGAGGAAATTCCTGTGTTGGTGTACTGTCTGCTGTGCAAGCCTGAAGACCTGAGTTTGGATTCTCAGCACCCACGTGAAAGCCTAGCATGTTGAGCATCTGTAACCCTGGTTAGGAACAGTGAGACAGGCAGATTCCAAAGGTCACTGGCCGGCCAGCCTATCTGAATGGATGAATTCCAGGTTCAGTGAGTTAACCTGTCTCACAAAAGGAAGTTAAGAGGGGCCCTTAAGATGCCTTATGGGGTAAAGTGCTCAGCATGCAAGTCTTATGGATGACCTGAACCCTCCCTGAAACCCACATAAAGGTGTAAGAAGAGAACTGACTCACAAAGTTGTTTCCTGACCTCTGTGTGTTGTAGCATGTTTTGGTCTGCAGACACATCATATACACACATGAAAACAATAATGTTCTTTAAAAGGTGGAGAAGCAATTGAGAAAGATATTCTGACATCCCATCAGCCTTTACCCTCCACATGGATACACCATGCACACAATACCAACTCTGCCACACACACACACACACACACACACACACACACACATACACTCACAGAGCTTCAGGGCATGGCTGAAGATGATACAAGAAGTCAACTTCTCACTTATCCATATGTGCATATACATATACATGTAAAAGGAGTTCAATATCATTCTAAGTTATATAGTGAATGTGAGGTTACACTGGCTGATATGACGTCTTGGCCTCAAAACAATTACAAATCTACTCTTGATGTTAAGTTTAAAAATTACTTAAAATATAACAGCATCAGTTGGATGTGGTGGCACTTGCTAATTGTCTTATAATTCAAGAGGCAGAGGCAGGTGGATTTCTGTTCTTTGATGGTTGCATACATTTATATAGTTCATTTTGTTTATTCTCGTTTCCCCAGACTCTCTTCTCTTCCTTCCACACTTGAAATTCCCTTCTTCTTCTCGGAGGTCACTTTCCCACATTCATACTATTTTGTTTTGTGACCCACTGATTTTAACCAGGACCAACTGCCAGTTTGGAACTGTCCACTGCAGCTTGGTGGATTCACCTGTTCCTTACATGACTGAAGGCAATGAATGTCTATTCCCCAAAATACGTTAGTTGACAATAGTTCAGCAGGGAAGAGTAGGGCCACAAAAGGAATCTTCCAATGCATGCTTGGCTGTTGACATGCTCACAGGTCTGCAATGTCTGCATCATGTCCTAAAGACAGTATTTCATATCTCTTCTCCCTGTCTTCTGGTTCTTGGGTTGAGAACTACTGAAATAGATGTTAGTTGCTATAAATTGTAGCCAACTATACAATGCAATAGATTTTTACTTTGTTTTCATGACACAGAGATTCTGTATGTAGCTCTGGTTCCTGGGTCTGGCTATGTAATCCATGCTGGTCTCTAACTCAGGAAGATCCACCTGCCTCTGTCACCTGAGTGCTGGGATTAAGTTGTGGCTGCATTCCTGCTGAGCTACTCCTGGCCTGGCTCTGGAGAGTAGCACCTAGCCCAATCCACCCTTTGTTTAATCAACACCTTTTGTTTCTCTTATTGCCCTATGTGAATCTTGTCTGGGAGTCTCCCAAGGATCAAAGGCCTATGCAAAACTTGGTTCAGAAAACCCAGAAAACTGTGGTACCTGAGAAATCAAGGAATTTGCACTTGGCATTTTATATTTGGGAGCTCCTTTCAGGTTACTTTGAAGGTACGGAAATTAACCGGCTAAACTGTAAATAGAGAGAAAATAAAAATGCCCTCGGTGAAGGGAAAGTGCTTCGGTCCTTTGAGACTGAACCCTCCTGCAGCCACCAAAGGGTAAATTCATTCTTAAGATGCCTCTGATTCTTCTTTCCATGGATCCGAGTGAATCTACACACCCTTGCCGTAACAAACAGTGATAATTGGCTCCCAACATGATGCCGCCACACTCAGATTGTTTAATACATCTTCACTTATCCCTCCTGTCTTCTGAAACTGTCCCCTCTGATTACTGTCTCCACATTCCCTCTGGCTCTCCTTTATGTATTCTGAACTGTGCTCCTCTGCACATCAGTGTACAAGTATTTGTGGAGGTATAGATTTTACATGTATCCCTTGAGTCACTGTGTTTATTCTTGTTCCATTTACCCCATCATGAATGATGAATGTGGGCTTCTCTTTCCCTCAGAGTTTCCAACTGGGGCTACCGGGTGGCCCAGAGTTTCGTCTTTGCCATTGAGGAGATTAATAGGAGTGCTTACTTGTTGCCCAATGTGACCCTGGGCTTCTCTATTCGAAACTCTGGGGACACAGTGCATGGAGCCCTCCATGAGACAATGAGCTTTCTCACAAGGCAGGAGGAGCCCATCCCCAACTACACATGCCAGCATGGCTCTCCTCAGGCTGCCTTGGTTGGGGACACGCGGTCATCCCTGTCTGTCTCCATGGCCAGACTTCTGGGGCTCTACAAGTTTCCCCAGGTGAGTTGCTGAAAGCCTTCTTCCTTCCTGAATGTAGTGCAGTCCCTTAATGATGATAGTGAAAATGATGGTGATGGTCACAGTAGTGAGCAGCTCTACTGTGGAGCCAGTCTACCTGCAAATATTCTCTATGTCCAACATGGTTCTTCTCCATGTTTAGAGTTTAGAGAGAACTATCATCCCTCTCAATGATGAAGTAAGTGGAAAATTTGTTTTTTTATTTAAAAATATATTTTTACAGTTTTTATTAATGTGTATATGTATTTTGCATTCTTATATATATATATAATAAATATATGAAGTATATATGTATATATAAGCACGCACATATATTTCACATATATCAATATATCATATATGTATCATACATATCACATACATACACACATATATATCTATACATATATGTTTCTATATAAATATATATTACTGTGTTCCTGGTTGCTCTTGGACATTCAGAACAAGGTATTGGATTCCCTGGAACTGAAATTTCAGATGTTTTTTATCTGTCACAAGGGAGCTGGATTTTGAACCCAGATCTTCTGAAAGAGCACCAAGTACTGTTATCCACTATACCATCTTTTCAACCCTTATTTATAATAATGTGTGTGTGTGTGTGTATGTGTGTGTGTGTTTTGTGTATGTGTGTGCACTCAGCACCAGTGCAATGGTGTCCATGTGGAGGTCAGAAGACATTTTTAAGGTGTCAGTTCTTTTCTTCTACTATGTTGATTTAGGGGATAAAGCTCAGATTTTCAGGCTTGGTGGCAAACACCTTTACCTGAGGAGATATCTTTCCAGCTTACAGAGAAATAAATACACACACACACACACACACACACACACACACACACACACACACACGGATTTATCAGTAAATTCTTCTAGCTGTAGGTGTTTGGAATTTGAGTCTAGGCAACTGGGCTCATGCCACTTGCTCCCATCTACCCCCTGGATGTTCACTGTAACCCAGCCATCAGTGTCATTCCCACAAGGTTGGCCATATATGACAATCATCTCTTCAGGTCATAGGTTTAAGAGGTGACTTAAGGATAATTTCTCCATTTAAGGTGAACAATTCAGTGACTTTAATCTTAGGATGAGTACCACAGTTGATTTGAGAACATTTTCATCCTCCTGCAGAAAGACATTCCCCTCAAGCCCAAAGGTACAATACCACATCATTCCTACCCAGAGACAACCTCCAACAATTTGGTGTGATCCTTACATATGCACCATCACACACACACACACACACACACACACACACACACACACACACACACACATCACATGAATTTAAAATATAACAACCTAATAGCTGTGTGCAAACCAGAGAGTCAGGCCAATCCTAGCTGAGGTACAGGAACCAAATATGAGACGGCAGATGAAGGACAGATGCTGAGAGGAGAGCAGGTAAAGCTATGGTTCTGGGCTTCATTCCAGAAGCCACAGGGCTGTGTCTGGGATGATCAGCCAGTGTGGGGCACAACACTGCTTGTAGAATCAGCACAATTCTTAAATCAGGATGCTCAAGTCCTTCCCTGAAAATTATTTATGTTTTAAAATTTAATATACATATATGAGTATGTGTATATGTTGGAGTCTCTACCATGGATGTAGGAGGAATCCAGAAGAGAGTAGCAGATTTCCTGGAGCTGGAGTTATGGGCAGATATGAACAACCTGAGGTGTGTGTTGGGAATTGAACATGGGTCCTCTGCAAGAACAACAAGGACTCTAAACTGCTGAGCCACATCTCCATCTCCTTCCTCCCACATTTAAACCAGATCATCAGGCCATGCCTAAGTCCAGATCTCATCCACTCTTCTATCCTGGCTCTTCCTTGACAGGTCAGTTATGGATCCTCACTACCCATCCTCAGTGACAAGATCCAGTTCCCATCTTTCATGCGGACCCTGACTAGTGACCTCACATCCTCTCTTGCAGTGACCCAGCTGATAATTCACTTTCAGTGGTCCTGGGTGATCATTCTGGCCCATGATGATGACTTTGGGCAGCAGGCCAGCTCTCTGGCCACTCAGGAGCTGAGCACAGCTGGTGTGTGCATTGAGTACAGCCTCCATGTTCCTTCCCATGAGTCCTTGGGGAAGATTGAAGAGATTGTCCAGAAGATGCAAAAATCCACAGCCAGGGTTGTTCTGGTTTTCCTAAGCAATTCTAATTTCCAGCTCATCTTGTATGGCTTACTGGATGTTCCTGTCTCAGGCTATGTCTGGGTCAGCAAAGACACTCTGCACATGGGGCTTGCCCTGACCATTCCAGGCATTTCCCGGGTATTACACAGCACCTTTGGTCTTCTGCCTCATAGCAGCAGGGCAACTGGCTTCCCTGAGTTCCTTGCTCACCTGCGGCCCAGCCAGACCCCAGAAGACATGTTTATAAAGAAGTTTTGGGAGTTCACCTTTGATTGTACATGGCCCTACCAGAGCAGCACAGTGACAGAGGGTGTTCAGTTGTGCTCAGGAAATGAGAGTCTGAAAAACCAGCAGTATGCTTTCCCAGAAGTGAGTAAAATTGATGTTGCTTACACAGCTGTCTACAGCATTGCTCATGCCCTACAAGACATGATAACCCATGGGCACCAGGATGGGAAAGTTACAGACTCTCAGGACTTCCATCCCTGGCAGGTGAGAGAGGCATGTGTGGAGTGGGTGATTCAGGGATGGTTGGGGAAGAGGACATTGGTTCTGACTAAGCTACAGAAAAGCTGACTGTGTGCCTAAGCAAGGATTCCTCCTACTTATATCTAAGAGGCATCTTAGAAGGAACAATGGACAAGGATTCCATGCCATGTGTGTGATCTCAGATGAGTCCAGTCCTTGTAGCTTTGCTTGTCTTAGCAAGTACAGGGTTCCTAATAAAATTAAAATATCATATAACAATAAATAGATTTATTTTAGTGTCTTAAAACTGAGCTGTAATAAACAGTAGTTGATTTTCAGTATAGGCATGATACAAATCAGAATTTCAAAGAGATACCAAAGGCTATTTATTCATTTGTCCTTTTTTGGGTGTGTGGTACGTGTCTCTGGGCTCATGTACATTGGCATGCAGGCCCCTGTGGTGGGGGTGGCCCTTGTGGTGGGGGTGGCCCTTGTGGTGGGGGTGGCCCCTGTGGTGGGGGTGTCCTCACGTGTACAACATTCTTCCATCAGTCTTCTACCCTTAGGGCAGGGTCTCTTGTTCAGACCCAGAACTTGTTGATGTGGCTGGTCTTGCTAGCCAGCTTTCTCTGGGCTCCTCCCATCTCCACCTTCTGAGGATGTAATTACAGATGTGCTGCCACCACACCCACCTGAAATTTAGATGGGTCCTGGGGACTGGAGGTGTAATCCTCAAATTCTTTTTAAATTTCCTCACAGACTTTAATTATTGATTACAAAGTCTTCTCATGGTACATACATTTTCTAAAGTCTTCCATGATTACAAAAGCATATCAAAGTAAAGAAACAGAAGGAGCAAACAGCAAATATCATGAGAACTAAAATCTAACATTATGATAAAATCAATTTTTTTAACTCAGTATCTTTTCCCTTAGAATTGGTATCATAAAGCCTTATGGTTACAGAAAAATTAGACAGTATGTCTCCATTTAAGTTTGACTAAATTAAAATAACCAAAGTTATTTCCTACTACCTGTTATGTCAAGCTTCTCCTGTATTATTCTATTAATCTACTATAATAAATATCTGATCTTTCTATGGAAATTTCATTCCTCAGTCCTTTGTTTAAATTCTTTCTTTTATATCTGTTATAAGACCACCATCCTTTCCCTTGACCCCTGAAGTACCGTGCTTTTCTCTGTGTAGTCCTCAAACTTTTATAGGAAGTGTTTTAATCCCTGAGCCAACTCAAAGTCCTCACTTATTATTCAGTTTTAAAATATTAGTGATAAATTCATATACATGTATAATACATTTTGGTATTCTTGGCACCAGCCTGTCTGTCTGTCTGTCTATCTATCTATCTATCTATCTATCTATCTATCTATCTATCTATCTATCAGTCTTCTCAAATCCATTCAGGGTAGCATAGGCCCAGATATGTAAGGAGGCCCTTGGAAGAAATGTTGCTCACTGGTGAGGTAACTAAAGAGAGTGGTGAGCATGGAGAGGGTATATTTTCATCACCTTCACTGAGATGACCTGAGTCTCTACTGTGTGCCTGGTGAATGGACATGTGGTTATCAACCAGATGCACAGTGATGGTTGTTGGAGTTTTGGTTGAGAGTGACAGATTTCAAATCACATGAGGCCCGGCTTGGTGGCCAATGCCTGTTATGCTAGCACACAGGAGGTTGAGATCATAGAATCCTGAATTCAAGGCCAACCAGGACTACACAGCACAAAACAGATATGATTGTGGTGGTAACTGTGTGCATACTCTATGAGGAAGATTTGAAGTAGATGGAGTGAGGAATGAGTGAAGAGAAGTGAAAGGCTGGAAAAGTTCCTTTTATGAAGAAATATCTGAGTTCCAGAAAAGAGGATGAGAAGTCTCACCATGGGTAGAAGTGATTACATTGCAGATGGCAGGGACATCATGTGTCAAGACCCTAGAATGGAGGCAAATAGAAGAGCATCATGGGTGGGACTGATGAATAATGGGAGACTGGTTGGAGTGATTAGGCAGTCTAGGTGGGCTGGGGCCAGTCCGTGGAAGACTTGTTGGATTCAGAGTCTACTGAGTGTGATGGGAAGACAGAGGACAGTAGTAGACAGCCAAATGAGACTCTGGAGCAGCAACCACATTGTCATGTTTTTGGGTTTAATTTTAAGGCTGTTGAGGTGGCTTAGTGGTTAAAGGCACTTGTCCCCAAGCACAAGTTAGATTCCTGTGTCCCACATGGCAGCAGGAGAGAACATTCCTGAGAGTTGTTCTCTGGATTACTCAATATGAATGAGCTGTACACACACACACACACACACACACACACACACACACACACACACACA
>CABHPR010151074.1:36993-51007 GCA_902168415.1 Peromyscus melanophrys | reverse complement strand
ACACACACACACACACACACACACACACACACACACACACACACACAAACACAAACACACACACACGCACACTGCTAGGATTAATAATTATCTTGATTAAGTATTATGAATTTTTAATTAATTATAACTAATCATATTTGTTAGTCTGAAACTATCACAGGTCTTTTATCTCCCTTTTAACTAAGGGTGCTGTCCTTGGTTGAAATGACTCTGTATCATTGCAGAGGTGAATGGAATGTTGCATTTTAGACAAGATCCTGAACTGGTCCTTGCCAGTGTACAATGTCTCCCTTCCTTCCTCAGCTGCTTCAAGCCCTCAGGAAGGTGCACTTCAAGACTCCTGATGGAATCAAGATTATGTTTGATGCCAATGGAGATTTGGTGACAAAATTTGACATACTCCAAGGGCAGAAGACCCCTGAGGGTGTATTTCACTTGGTTCATGTAGGCATGATAGACCCTCAAGTCTCTTTGGGAAGCAAAATGATGGTCCATTTGAAGGAGGATCTTCAAGTGAGTTGCCTGACTGCAGCGATAAGTCTGGTCCTTACGTGTTAAAGTGACAGGGCAGTTCTAAGTCCAGGGCTCCTCATCTCTCCTTGTGCATTTAGTTGATGCAGCTCTGCATGGGCCAGTCAGTTATAACTGGCTGCGCTGTTTACCTCACAACAGATCTTGCTCTGAATGATATTGACTCACCAGCAAAAATGTCCTGACAATACCGCAGCACTTCTTAATGTCTGCCAATACTTACAGTTGTTTTTCCAGTTTTGTTTACATGTATGGAGCTTTCCCAGTATGTATATTTGTGTAGTATGTGCTTGCCTGGAGCTTGTGGAGGCTGTGGAGGGCAC
The DNA here is from genome assembly GCA_902168415.1 of Peromyscus melanophrys. Classification (NCBI taxonomy): domain Eukaryota; kingdom Metazoa; phylum Chordata; class Mammalia; order Rodentia; family Cricetidae; genus Peromyscus; species Peromyscus melanophrys. The sequence continues at coordinate 50,153 of CABHPR010151074.1, read as the reverse complement.
CAGATCCTCTAGAACTGGAGTTATAGTGTGAGCTACTATATGGGTGCTAGGAATTGAACCCTGCTCCTCTGGAAGAGCAGCCTGTACTCTGAACCACTGAGCCCTCTGTCCTGCCCAAATACCTTTAATTGTTGATATAGGAGCCCCAGAGAGTCTGGAAAGACAACACATCAAACTATTTAGCTATATTTTTGAATCCCTTAGCCAAGTAAGCCAGATGTAGCCCTTCCTTGTTTACACTCAAAGGCACATCTTCCATCTGCTGGGATAGATATGTTTTCTGAAAGGCATTTCATGTAGCGTTCTGCGAGGCAACTGTTCTGTTTTGGTTCTCAGGCTGAGTTCAAGCATCTGTATTCCTGGAGAGTCCCTGGTGACACTGTGCTCACTGTTACTAGGTGCCCAGCTCTGTCTGCAGTGAAAGCTGCCTTCCAGGGTTCAGCCAAGTGCCCAGGCTGGGAGCCCCCCACTGCTGTTTTGATTGTAGTCCCTGCCCTGAGGGACAGTTTGCAGACCAAAGAGGTAAGGGCTTGTGGAGCTGGAATCTGAGGGTCAAGAGGGCACTGTGAGCCTCCTGTATTTGTCCATTGTCTTTGTTACTGTTCCACTGCTGTGAAGAGACACCGTGACCAAGGCAGCTTCTGAAAGAAAAGCATTTAACTAGGGGCTTACTCAGAGTTTCAGACTGTCACTATCATGGCAGGAAGTATGGCCTCAGGCAGGCAGGCATGGTAGCACAGCATTAGCTGAGAGCTTACCTTCTGATCCAAAGGCAGCAGGAAGGCAGAGAGGTAGACATGCGGCCTGGTGTGGGAATTTGAACTTTCAAAATTTCACATCCAACAATGCTACACCTCCCAATCCACCCCCAACAATCCACTAACTAGTAACCAAACATTCAAATACATGAGACTATGGGGGCCAGCCTCAGTCAAACCGCCACACCCATCCACTGATGTTGCAAGTCTTTGCTTTCCTGTGGAACATCAGCCAGAACTATATAGTCTTACAGTTGTACTTAGGTAAATGCTTTATTGAGACAGAGAAGTGCACAAACAAAATTAGGCAGCATAGTGAATTCTCCTCTAGCAAACGCTACACATCCTTTGGATCCAATCAAGAAACAGGCATAAGCTACTTACTCCACAATCTTCAAGTGGTCCTGTAATCACAACCCTGGCGTTTGCGGATGTTGATGGATTTCAGTTACTGTTTAAACATCCTGGAAGTGGAATTGCATGGTGGTTGTCCTTTTGTTACTTCTTTGTTCCTCAGTATTTGTGGGATTCATCCTAGAGATTGAATGGCAACTGACCACCATGCTCACAGTGGCTGTTTGAGTTATAGAACTTATGCCTGTATAATTCTGAAGGCTGAAAATGCAAAGTCAAGTTTTCATCAGGGTTGATTTTGTCTGAGTCCTATTCTTGCCCTGGTGGAGTCATCTTCTTTCTGTGTACTCTCATTTTGAGGTAATTTATTTCTTTATCTATCTATCTATCTATCTATCTATCTATCTATCTATCTATCTATCTATCTATCTATCTATCTATCTATCTATCTTTCTTTCTTTCTTTCTATCTATCTATCTATCTATCTATCTATCTATCTATCTATCTATCTATCTATCTATCTATCTATCTATCTATTTTTGTTTGTTGCTTGGCTTTGAAACAATGCCTCATTATGCAGCTCTGCCTTGCTTAGAACTCACTACATTGACCAATATGACCCTGAACTGATACAAATCGAACTGCCTCTGCCTCTCAAGTGCTGAGATTAAAGTCATGTGCAGCAACATCCAGCTAAAACTCCCCATTTTTATTAGATTAGTGGCCATGTTGGTATTAGCATCTACCCTGGTGACCTCATTTAACCTTTATTACATCACATCATCTCCATTTTACTTATGGCAAAATCCAGTTCCCTTTAGAGATGCTGAGGGGTAGGACTTCATATAAATTTTGGTTTCACAGCTCAGTCTAAAACATTTGTGAATATAATCAGTTACTGATACTATTGGGAAGAAATGACCCATTAAAAACTCACATAGGAGATCAGGTGTGGTGGCACATTCCTGTAGTCCTAGCACTTAGGAGACAGAGACAGAAGGGAGGAATGTTAAGGATTGTGGCGGTCAGAGTAGTCAACTCAGTGATCTCCAGGTTCAATGAGAGATCCTGTCTCAAAAACTAAAGTGAAGAGTGGGCTGAGAGGGTGGCTCAGTGGTTAGGAGTGTTGGTTCACACCATCTGTAACTCTAGTTTCAGGGCAAATGATGCCATCTTCTGCAGTCTATGAAAATGTACAGACCACAACTTCATCAAGTAAAGTAAAACAAGTAAAGTAAAACTTTAAAACAAAATAGTACATTTTTGAGGCTGGTGAATTGGCTCATCAGTTAAAGCACTCCTTGCCAAGACTGAGAGCCTGAGTTCAGTTCCTGAGACCCACATGGAAGAAGGTGAGCTTTAAATTCCTGACAGTTGTACTGACCTCCAATTGCACACCTTGGCATACCTGAGCCCATGCAAACATACACATACCAAAATATACAAATAAGTTTGATTAGAAAAATAAGGCGGGGGAAATGACTGAGAAACAATATCTGATCATCTCTGGTCTCCACATGCATGTTCATCCACTCAAATACTTGTGTTCACACACAAACATGCTTATACACAAACTAAAATAAATTAGGTATAGTGGTGTAGGCCTATAATCACAGCACTTGACAGGTTGTGGAAGAAGACTTAGGAGTTCAAGGTCATCCTCTGCTACTCAACAAGTTCAAGGCCAGCCTGAGTTACATGAGACACTGAACAGAAACAAGACTCTTCATATAAAATAGACATAGACTGTGCAGGTTTTTCCTTTGTGCCTCTATCTCTAATACGAGCCAATCCGGCCCTGGTCACCAGGAATAATTCATAAATACATGACTTGATGGAAAGGCTGTAAGAGCAGTTAGTGCTTGGGACACCTTCCTTCAGAGCTGGTGTAGTTCATTTAGTGTTGCAGAAATGGTGTCTGTGTGTCTCCTCCCATAGACATGAAGAGCTGTCTTCTGTGCCCCAAGGAGCAGTACTCGAGCCACACAAGAGACCGTTGCCTGCCCAGGACAGAGATCTTCCTGGCCTTTGAGGAACCTCTGGGATTCATGCTGGCTTTGGTGGCACTCTTCCTGTCTGGTCTGGCTGTCCTGGTTCTGGGAGTGTTCCTGAAGCACAGAGACAGCCCTGTGGTCAGGGCCAACAACAGAAGTCTCAGCTACTTACTCCTGCTCTCTCTTTGCCTCTGTGCCCTGTGTGCCTTGCTGTTCCTTGGGCGACCCAGTGTCTCTACATGCCTCCTCCTGTAGCTAGAGTTTTCCTGCCTGACCCACAGTCAGGACAAATCTCTGTCACCCGCCAGTCTCACAGCCACTCAGACCCAACCAAGTAAACACAGAGACTTATATTGTTTACAAACTGTATGGCCGTGGCAGGCTTCTTGCTAACTGTTCTTATAGCTTAAATTAATCCATTTCTATAAATCTATACCTTGCCACATGGCTTGTGGCTTACCGGCATCTTCACATGCTGTTTGTCATGGTGGCGGCTGGCAGTGTCTCCTCAGCCTTCCACTTCCCAGAATTCTCTCCTCCTTGTCCCGCCTATACTTCTTCCTGCCTGACCACTGGCCAATCAGTGTTTTATTTATTGACCAATAAGCAACATGTTTGACATACAGACCATCCCACAGCACTTCCCCTTTTCTTTTTTTTCAAAAAGGAAGGTTTTAACATTAACATAGTAAAATTACATATAATTTGGGAATTTGGGCGTAGCTTCTCTTACTACTTCCTGCTGGAAGGGGGCGCTGTATCTTATGGGGACACAAAGGAAATTTTAGGATTATGGAGTAGTCCATGAGGCTGTATTGTCTGAGCCAGTTGCCTTCAAACCGTTCTGGATGTTGGATCATCTGGGCCATGGTGTCACTGGAGACCTTTCAGGGGGTCTTGGCTGGTCAAACCTGATGTATCTGAATCTGGAACAAATCCATAGCCTCTGGCTTTCTGTGGAAACAAAAGCAGAGCTTCCTTTCCAAAGCAACATATCCTTACATCCAAATTTTGAAGTCAAGGTACCTTTAAAATATACATTTTGGCATAACTCAACAGCTTTTGCAATCAAATGACATACAGACCATCCCACAGCATCCTCCGTCAGACCACCTTTGCTGTGGTGTTCACGGTGGCTGTGTCCTCTGTTCTGGCCAAGACTCTCACAGTGGTCCTGGCCTTCAGGGTCACCAGGCCAGGGGACAGGATCCGGGTATGCCTGAGCCCTGGGGCTTCCACCTCAGTGGTTTTCATTGCTTCCTTCATGCAGGTTGTTCTTTGTGGGGTCTGGCTGGCCACCTCCCCACCATTCCCAGACAGGGATATGGTCTCAGAACCCCAGCACATTGTCATCCAGTGCCAGGAGGGTTCTGGCACCATCTTCTTCTGTGTACTGGGTTACTTGGGTTTCCTGGCAGCAGGTACCTTCTCTGTGGCTTTTCTGGCCAGGGGCCTGCCAGATGTCTTCAATGAGACTAAGTTCCTGACCTTCAGCATGCTGCTCTTCTGCAGTGTCTGGATAGCCTTCCTGCCTCTATACCACAGTGCCCGAGGCAAGTCCACTGTGGCTGTAGAGATCTTCTCCATCCTGGCCTCCAGTGCTGGCCTTCTGGGTGGCATCTTCATCCCCAAGTGCTACATCATCTTGCTGAAACCAGAGAGGAACACTGCTGCCTGGCTAAGGCAAGGCCACCAGGCACAGCAGGGTAGGCAGAGTGAGATGCTCCAGAGGTGTCTCCCCAAATCTGCACCACAAAGTTTCATGATCTAGTCCTTGGGAAGTTGCCAGGACCACCCATGTGATTTTGTCTCACTTTTTTTGTGTGGATCAAAAGGAATTTAAAAGACAGATCAAGATTGAAAGTGAGATACTTTTAACAAAACACTCATGACTATCAGTTGATATTGGCCACATAGATGGTCATTTACTATTTCCTCTCTATGTATTGCTAAAATTGATCACAATTGAGACAGTTAGAAAGAGGAGCTGATTAGATGGCTCAATGGTTAGAAGCACTCACCATTAAGCTTGGCAACCTGGGTTTGATACAAAGGATCCAGATGTTGGGAGAAGAGAGGTGACATCGCTAACTTGTTGTGTTACCTCTGCTTTCTAACGGAAGCACCCCCTTATTTGAATACACAGAAAATGTAAATGTAAAAGTGTGAAAAGGATGATGAGGTGATGATGATGTCGTGTTGCTGAGGGTGTGAGGAACTGACAGGTCAATAATTAATCTGTCTTTTTCGTTTTGAGATCATCAATAGTGGGGATTGAGCCTTTCATTGATAATTCCTGCACAGACTTACCATGTGATTTAGCAATCTCACTCACAGATATATACCCAAGAAAAATAAAAACATGTCTGTAAGGACTGTAAATGAATCTTCAGAGAAGCATTATTTAGGCACTAAAAGTTGAAACACTCGAAATGTTTTTCAGTTTATGAATGTTTGGTATGATTTACTCATCACTGGTACATTATTTGGCAATAAGAAACAAATATAGAAGAAATAGAATACTGTTTAATATGTGGTTAAATACTGAGAATTTTACACTGAGTTAAGAAGGCTAAATAAAGAACATTATATATTTTAATATTCTAATCTACTAAGAAGTAAACCCAGAAAGACATATATTAGAATAATGTTTTTTTGAGGTTTGTGGAGGGAGGTTTGGAGGTGAGGAGTGTAGACTAAAGTGTGCAGTGTTTCCTTCTGGGGTGATGAAGGTCTAAATTTTGTTTGGTGGGGCTGTAGAGGTGGCTTAATGGTTCAGAGCACTCACTTCTCCTTCAGAGGCCTCAGTTTGGTTGCCAGAACCCATGTCAGGCAGCTCACAGCTACCTGTAATTCTAGGTTCAGTGGATCCAGCACCCTGGTCTCTGTGTGGACCTGCACTCATATGCTCATATTGGAGGTGCCTAATCTTGCTATGGCTTGTTGTGTCAGGGCTCGATGATGTTCATGGGATGACTGCACCTTTTTGGGGAGAGGAAAGGAGTTGATAGGAGGTAAGGGGAGATGTTGGGGTGGCGAGACTGCAGGGAGTTGAAGGAGGGAGATTGTCTATGATGGGTCTGGGAAGAAATTAATTGGTTAATAAAAATAAAATTATCCGACCCATCCTCCCAGACTGCAACTGTTCCCTGGAACAGAGACTCCCAGCACTCGATAGGACTAAGAAGTGAGTCTTTGTCTAAGTGGGACCCAGGGGCACAACCCTGAGCCCCCTACACCACCACCCATTGCAGTCCCAGTTTCAGGCCAGCTGGGCAGGCAGACCTCCTACAGACAGGTCAGACTATGACCCCCCTCCACCAGACCTTGTAACCCACAAGCCCCATCCCTCCCAACACACCCGTGCCAAGATTACAACTACTTCCTTAGACAGAGCCCACAAGGGCCAATTGGACTAAGTGCTTCTCCCTGAGACAAACAGTCCATCAGCACCGACTAGACCAAGAGCTCCCACTGGACTCAGAGTATAGATCAGACCGAGAGAGCCTCCCTCAGACACAGACACTGCTTAGACCAAGTGGAGAAAGAGATGGGTAGACGCCAGTGCAAAAATACAGTGAACAACAAAAAACCCACCATGGCTCCATTAGATACTACATCAGCAAAACCTGAACATCCCAACACAGAAGAAACAGAAGAAATCGACCATAAAAATGACCTTAAGAAGATGATAGAGATCTTTAAAGAGGAAATGAAAAATTCCCTTAAAGAAATCGAGGAAAAGTCAAACAAAAAATGGGAAGCAATCAGTAAATCCCTCGAAAGCCAAGAGAAAGCAATTAGACAAATGAGGGAAACAGCTCAAGATTTGAAATCTGAAATTGAGACAACAAAGAAGACACAAACTGAGGTAATGCTGGAAGTGGAAAATCTGAGTAAATGAACAGGAAGTACAGATGCAAGTATAACCAACAGAATGCAAGAGACGGAAGAGCCAATCTCTGGAGTTGAAGATACGGTAGAAGAAATAGGTTCATGAGTCAAAGAAAACACTAAAGCCAACAAAGTCATGACCCAAAATGTCCAGGAAATTTGGGACACCATGAAAAGGCCAAACCTAAGTATAATAGGGATAGAAGAAAGAGAAGAATACAAACTCAAAGGCACAGAAAATATATTCAGCAAAATCATAGAAGAAAACTTTCCCAACCAAAAGAAGGAAATGCCTATAAAGATACATGAAGCTTACAGAACACCAAATAGACTGGATCCAAAAAAAAAAAAACCCAAAAACAACAACAACAAAAAACTCCCCTTGCCACATAATAATGAAATCACTAAACATACAGAATAAAGAAAAAATATTAAGAGCTGCAAAGGAAAAAGGCCAAGTTACATATAAAGTCAGACCCATAAGAATAACACCTGATTTCTCAATGGAGACTCTAAAAGGCAGAAGGTCCTGGACAGATGTTATGTAGACACTAAGAGACCATAGATGCCAACCCAGACTATTATACCCAGCAAAACTCTCAATCAACATAGATGGAGTAAACAAAATATTCCATGACAAAACCAGATTGAAGATCCCTCCACAAGCCCAGCCCTACAGAAAGTACTAGAAGGAAAAATCCAACATAAGGAAGTTAGATACACCCATGAAAACACAGGCAAGAGATAGTCCCACACCAACAAATACCAAAGAAGGGAAACAACACTACCACCAAAAAAATAACAGGAATTAAGTATAACTGGTCATTAATATCCATTAATATCAATGGTCACAATTCACCTATAAAAAGACACAAGCTAACAGAATGGATACAAAAACAAGATCCAACCATTTGCTGCGTACAAGAAACACACCTCAATTTCAAAGACAGACACCACTTCAGAATAAAAGGCTGGGAAAAGACTTTCTAATCAAATGGATTTAAGAAGCAAGCTGGTGTAGCTATCCTAATATCTAATAAAATAGACTGCAAACTAAAATCAATTGAAAGAGAACAGGAAGGACATTACATATTTATCACAGGGAAAATCCAACAAGATGAAGTCTCAATTCTGAATATTTATGCCCCAAATACAAGGGCACCTACATTTGTAAAAGAAACATTACTAAAGCTTAAATCATACATCAAACCTCATACACTAGTAGTGGGAGACTTCAACACCCCACTCTCACCAATAAACAGGTCTACCAGGCAGAAACTTAACAGAAATAAGGGAACTAACAGACATTTTGACTCAAATGGACTTAATAGATATCTACAGAATATTCCACCCTAACAAAAAAGAATATACCTTCTTCTCAGAACCCCATGAAACCTTCTCCAAAATCTACCACATACTCAGTCACAAAGCAAATCTCAACAGATACAAAAAATTGAAATAACCTCCTGTATCTTATCAGACCACCATGGCTTAAAGTTGGATTTCAACAACAACAAAAATTACAGAAAGCCTACAGTCTCATGGAAACTGAATAATGCCCAATTGAATCACCAATGGGTCAAGGACAAATAAAGAAAGAAATTAAAGATTTTCTAAAATTCAATGAAAACAAATGTACAACATACCCAAACTTATGGGACACAATGAAAGCAGTGCTAAGAGGAAAATTCATAGCTCTAAATGCCCACATAAAGAAGTTGGAGAAATCTCACACTAGTGACTTAACAGCACACCTGAAAGCTCTAGAACAAGAAGCAGCAAAGTCACCCAGGAGGAATAGACACCAGGGAATAATCAAAGTGAGAGCTGAAATCAATAAAATAGAAACAACGAGAACAATACAAAGAATCAATGAAACAGAGTTGATTCTTTGAGACAATCAACAAGATAGACAAGCCCTTATCCAAATTAACCAAAAAGCATAGAGAGAGAGAGCATCCAAATTAACAAAATGAGAAATGAAAAGGGAGACATAACAACAGACAATGAGGAAATCCAGAGAATCATCAGGTCATACTTCAAAAAACTGTACTTCACAAAATTGGAAAATATGAAAGAAATGGATGATTTTCTGGACAGGTACTACATACCAAAGTTAAATTAAGACCAGATAAACTATTTAAACAGACCAATAACCTCTAAGGAAATAGAAATGGTCATTAAAAATCTCCCAACCAAAAAAAGCCCCGGACCAGATGGTTTCAGCACAGAATTCTACCAGATTTTCAAAGAAGAGCTAATAACAATACTCTTCAAATTGTTCCACACAATAGAAACAGAAGGGAAATTACCAAATTCCCTTTATGAGACTACAATCATCCTGATACCCAAACCACACAAAGATGCAACAAAGAAAGAGAATTACAGACCAATCTCCCTCATGAACATTGATGCAAAAATACTCAATAAAATACTGGCTAACTGAATCCAGGAACACATCAAAAAAATTATCCACCATGACCAAGTAGGCTTCATCCCAGGGATGCAAGGTTGGTTCAACATTCGAAAATCAGCCAATGTAATACACTACATAAACAAACTGAAAGAAAAAAAAACCCACATGATCGTCTCATTGGATGCAGAAAAAGCCTTTGACAAAACCCAACACAACTTAATGATAAAGGTTCTAGATAGATTAGGAATACAAGGAACATACCTAAACATAATAAAGGCAATTCACAGCAAGCCGACAGCCAACATCAAGTTAAATGGAGAGAAACTCAAAGCAATTCCACTAAAATCAGGAACAAGACAAGGCTGTCCACTCTCCCCATATTTATTCAACATAGTACTTGAAGTTCTAGCTAGAGCAATAAGACAACATAAGGAGATCAAGGGGATACAAATTGGAAAGGAAGAAGTCAAACTTTCACTGTTTGCAGACGATATGATAGTATACATTAGTGATCCCAAAAATTCTACCAGGGAACTCCTACAGCTGATAAACTCCTTCAGTAAGGTAGCAGGATACAAAATCAACTAAAAAAAATCAGTAGCCCTCCTATATACAAATGATAAATGGGCTGAGAAAGAAATCAGAGAAACATCACCCTTTACAATTGCCACAAATAATATAAAATATCTTGGGGTAACTCTAACCAAGCAAGTGACAGACCTGTATGATAAAAACTTTAAGTCTCTGAAGAAAGAAATCGAAGATGATATCAGAAAATGGAAAGACCTCCCATGCTCATGGATAGGTAGAATCAACACAGTAAAAATGGCAATCTTACCAAAAGCAATCTACAGATTCAATGCAATCCCCATCAAAATCCCAACACAATTCTTCACAGAATTGCAAAGAAAAATACTTAACTTTGTTTGGAAAAACAAAAAACCTAGGATAGCTAAGAGAATCCTGTATAATAAAGCAACCTCTGGAGGCATTATGATCTCTGGCCTCAAACTCTACTATAGAGCTATAGTAATAAAAACAGCTTGGTACTGGCATAAAAATCAAGATGTGGACCAATGGAATTGAATTGAAGACCCTGACATTAATCCACACACCTATGAACATATGTTTTTCAACAAAGAAGTCAAAACTGTACCATGGAAAAAAGAAAGCATCTTCAACAAATGTTGCTGGCATAACTGGGTGTCAACATGCAGAAGATTGCAAATAGATCCATATCTGTCGCCATGCACAAAACTCAAGTCCTAGTGAATCACAGACCTCAACATATATCCAGTTACACTGAACTTAATAGAAGAGAAAGCAGGAAGTAGTCTTGAATGCATTGGCACCAGAGATCACTTCCTAAAATAACAACAGTAGCACAGATACTGAGAGCAACAATTAATAAATGGGACCTCCTGAAACTGAGAAGCTTTTGTAGAGCAAAGGACACGGTAAATAAGACAAAACGACAGCCTGCAGAATGGGAAAAGATCTTCACCAACCCCACATCTGATAGAGGGCTTATCTCCAAAATATATGAAGAACTCAAAAAGCTAGACTTCAAAATACTGAACAATCCAATTAAAAAATGGGCTACAGAGCTTAACAGAGAATTCTCAACAGAAGAATGTCAAATAGCTGAAAGACATTTAAAGAATTGCTTAACATCCTTATTCATCAGGGAAATGCAAATCAAAATGACTCTGAGATACCATCCTGCACTTGTCAAAATGACTAAGATCAAAAACACTGAAGACAGCTTATGTTGGAGAGGATGTGGAGCAAGGGGAACACTCCTCCACTGTTGGTGGGAATGCAAACTTGTACAGCCACTCTGGAAATCAGTATGGTGGCTTCTCAGAAAATTGAGAATAAGTCTTCCTCAAGACCCAGCTATACCACTCTTGGGCATATACCCAAGGAATGCTCAATCTTACCATAAAGACACATGCTCAACTATGTTCATATCAGCATTATTCGTAATAGCAAGAACATGGAAACAACCTAGATGCCCCTCAACTGAAGAACGGATAAAGAAAATGTGGCACACATACACAATGGAGTACTACTCAGCAGTAACAAACAATGATAAACAAGAAATTTGCAGGCAAATGGATGGAACTAGAAAATATCATCCTGAGTGAGGTAACCCAGACGAGAAGGACAAACATAGTATGTACTCACTCATAAGTGGATACTAGATGTGAGGGAAGGAATGGCCAGACTGCAACCCACAGCTGCAGAGAGGCTAGCTAACAGGGAAAGACCCTAGGAGGGACACATGGATGACCCAACAAATGAGAAGTAGATGAGATCTTCATGAGCAAACTGTGTGTGTGTGTGTGTGGGGGTGGCAGAGGGTGAGGAGTGGGGAATGAGAACATAGGGAAATGGGAAGGTCGAGCTGGAACAGGGACAGAGTGGGAGGGCAGGGAAGGAGATACCATGATAGATGAGGACATCATGGGAAAAGGAAGAGGCAGGGTACTCGGGAGGCTCTCTGGAACCCACAAGGATGATACCACCTTGGACTGCTGGCAGTGGTCCAGAGGGTACCTGGTCTGCTTTACTTTGGTGACCCGTCTAGCGAATACCCTAACTATCATCATAGAGCCTTTGTCCAGAGACTGATGGAGGCAGATGCAGGGATCCACGGCCAGGCACCGGGCTGATCTCTGGGAATCCAATCGATGAGAGAGAGGAGGAATTCTGCAGGTGGGGAATGTCGAGATCATGATGGGAAGAAGTGCAGAGATGACCAGCCACACTATTGGAGGCCCAGGAACTGTAGACTAGTGGCTGTGAAGCCTCCTCGGGACTGGACTAGGCCCTGTGGATATGGAAGACAGTTATTTAGCTCAAACTGTTTGGGGAACACCCAGGCAGGGGGATCAGGATCCATCCCTGGTATATGGGCAGGCTTTTGGGAATCTGGTACTTGTGGTGTGGTGCCTTGCACAGCCTTGGTACAGTGGGAAGGGGCTTAGACCTGCCAAGGCTCAGTGTGCTGGCTCTGTTGATTCTTCATGGGAGACCTTGACTTGGGGGACGTGGGGATGTGGGGTGGCTTGGGAGGGAGGGCTGAGAGATGGGAGGAGGGAGGAGGTGAGATCTGTGGGTGGTATGTAGAGTGAGTAGAAAATTTCTTAATAAAGAAAAATGAAAAAAGAAGCAAAGAACACAACAATAAAGAGAACATAGAATGAAAAAAATTATCCATCTATTACAGAGTGTGGTCTTTCATTATATTCTAATCTGAGAAAAGATCAAACATTTTAAAGTGGAAGTTAAATACAGGTAGGCTGAAATATCAGTGGACTAAAGTTATTGCTCATTTATTCTACTTCTTTTTATTTTTATACATTTATTGATTGGCAGATTGGTGTGCATGTGTGGGTCTGGGCTTTTGGACATTCAAGTGCTACAGCACATATGAGGAGATCAGAGGGTAAGTTGCAGAAGTCAGTTGTCTTCTCTAATCACGCACAATCTGGAGATTTAATGAGGGTCATCAGGCTGCCTTTACTTGCTAAGGAGCTGAGCCATCACTTTGGTTCTATCTTTAACTTCTATAAGGGGATTTTGGTTATGTTAGAGAATTATACTTATCTGTTGAGTAACAGAGTTTGAAATGTGTCTTCTAACTTGAATATATCTATTTGTGTATGTATAAAGTGTGTGTGTGTGTGGTGTGTGTGTGTGTGTGTGTGTGTGTGTGTGTGTGTGTGTGTGTGTGTG
>CABHPR010151074.1:0-20748 GCA_902168415.1 Peromyscus melanophrys | reverse complement strand
TGTGTGTGTGTGTGTGTGTGAACAGAAAAACACTCAACAAGTAAAATAAAATAAGTAATTCCAAGAAAGTTGTTGAGACTAGTGAAATGGCCCTTCAGCTAAAGCATTCACTGTTAGTTCTGACAGCCTGAGTCCAGCTCCAGAGACCCTGACAGGTTTACTGACCTTCATGAGGATACCAAGAAAGTTTGATTAGAAAAATAAGGTGGGTGAATGATTGGGAAACAATATCTGATAATCTCTGGTCTCACAAGCATGTGCATCCACTTACATACATGTATGCACACACAAACCTGCACATACACAAACTCACACAAATTAGTATAGTGGTACAGGCCTATAATCACAGCACTTGAGAGGATGTGGAAGGAGGCTTAGGAGTTCAAGGTCATCCTCTGCTACTCAACAAGTTCAAGACCAGCCTGAGTTACATGGGACACTGTTTGAAGACAAAACAAAACTCCTCACATAAAACAGATATATACTGTGCAGTTATTTCCTTCATGTCTCTGCCTCTAATACCAGACATTCCAGCCCTGGTCACCAGGAATAATTCATAAACTTGATGGAAAGGCTGTAAGAGCACTTAGTGCTTGGGATACCTTCCTTCAGAGCTGGTGTAGTTCATTTAGTGTTGCAGAAATGGTGTCTGTGTGTCTCCCCACATAGACATGAAGAGCTGTCTTCTGTGCCCCAAGGAGCAGTACTCGAGCCACACGAGAGACCGTTGCCTGCCCAGGACAGAGATCTTCCTGGCCTTTGAGGAACCTCTGGGATTTGTGCTGGCTTTGGTGGCACTCTTCCTGGCTGGTCTGGCTGTCCTGGTTCTGGGAGTGTTCCTGAAGCACAGAGACAGCCCTGTGGTCAGGGCAAACAACAGAAGTCTCAGCTACTTACTCCTGCTCTCTCTTTGCCTCTGTGCCCTGTGTGCCTTGCTGTTCCTTGGGCGACCCAGTGTCTCTACATGCCTCCTCCGTCAGACCACCTTTGCTGTGGTGTTCACGGTGGCTGTGTCCTCTGTTCTGGCCAAGACTCTCACAGTGGTCCTGGCCTTCAGGATCACCAGGCCAGGGGACAGGATCCGGGTATGCCTGAGCCCTGGGGCTTCCACCTCAGTGGTTTTCATTGCTTCCTTCATGCAGGTTGTTCTTTGTGGGGTCTGGCTGGCCACCTCCCCACCATTCCCAGACAGGGATATGATCTCAGAGCCCCAGCACATTGTCATCCAGTGCCAGGAGGGTTCTGGCACCATCTTCTTCTGTGTGCTGGGCTACTTGGGTTTCCTAGCAGCAGGTACTTTCTCTGTGGCCTTTCTGGCCAGGGGCCTGCCAGATGTCTTCAATGAGACTAAGTTCCTGACCTTCAGCATGCTGCTCTTCTGCAGTGTCTGGATAGCCTTCCTGCCCCTATACCATAGTGCCCGGGGCAAGTCCACTGTGGCTGTAGAGATCTTCTCTATCCTGGCCTCCACTGCTGGCCTTCTGGGTGGCATCTTCATCCCCAAGTGCTACATCATCTTGCTGAAACCAGAGAGGAACACTGCTGCCTGGCTAAGGCAAGGCCACCAGGCACAGAAGGAGAGACAGAGTGAGATGCTCCAGAGAAGGTGTGTCCCCAGATCCACACCACAAATCTTTATGACCCAGTCCTAGGGTGCATCACCAGGACCACCCATGTGATTTTGTGTCACTGTTTTTATGGGGATCTAAATGAATTTAATAGACAAATCAAGATTAAAGTGAGATAGTTTTAACAAAACGCTCATGACTATCTGCTGTGGGATGGTCTGTATGTCAAATGTGTTGCTCTGATTGGTCAATAAATAAAACACTGATTGGCCAGTAGCCAGGCAGGAAGTATAGGCATGACTAACAGAGAGGAGAACTGAGAGAACAGGAAGGCAGAGGGAGACACTGCCAGCCACCGCCATGACAAGTAGCATGTGAAGCTGCCGGTAAGCCACGAGCTACGTGGCAATGTATAGATTTATAGAAATGGATTAATTTAAGATGTAAGGACTAGATAGCTAGAAGCCTGAGCCATTAGACCAAACAGTTTAAATAATATAAGCGTCTGTGTATTTATTTTATAAGTGGGCTGTCGGACTGCCGGGTCTTGGTGGGACCCAGAGAGAAAACTCTCCAGCTACAACTATCAGTTGATAATGGCCACATAGTTGGTTATTTATTATTCTCTATGTATTGCTAAAATTTATCACAATTAAGATAGTTTAGACAGGGGAGTTGACAAGATGGCTCAATGGGTAGAAAGACTTACCATTAAGCATGGCAACCTGGGTTTGATACAGAGGACCCAGATATTGGAAGGAGAGAGTTAACATCACTAAGTTGTTGCGTTACTTCTTCCTGCTAACAGAAGCACCCCCCATTTGCATACACACAAAAATATAAATGTAAATTGTGAAAAGTGTGATGAAATGATGATGATGTCAAGTGTTGCTGAGGGTGTGAGGATTTGACAGGCTGGTCATGGATCTCTCCTTTCTGTAGCTGGAGTTTTCTCCAGTCCTCCCCAGCACCACGGACCCCGCAACCACTTATAAAATAATCACTCAGAAACTTATATTAGTTAAACTGCTAGGCCATTAGCTCAGGCCTACCACTGACTAGCTATTACACTTAACTCAGCCCTTTTCTGTTAATCTGTATGTCACCATGTGTTCTGTGTCTTTACTTGTTGCCCTTACATGTTACTCCTTGGATGGCAGGCTGCGTCTCTCCCAGACCTCCACCTCCCAGTCTCTCTTCTCTGTTTGTCCTGCCTATCCTATCCTTCCTGCCTGGCTACTGGCCAATTAGCATTTTATTTATTCACAACATACAGCACATCCCACAGCACTTCCCCTTTTCTGTTTTTTTTAAAGGAAGATTTTATCTTTAACATAGTAAAATTACATATAATAAAACAGTTATCTACTAAGAATTACAGTTACAATATCTAGTCTATTTGTATTTGGCAAAATTAAAGAAGATATCCTATCTATCTTATATTTGTATGTCTAAGCTTTTATATCTAACTTATCTCTTATCATAACTAAGGAAATTGTAACTATCTAGTCTTTCACTACATCAAAGACCTCAGAAGGATATACTATTACCTGAGAAATGGGAGAAGGCTGCAAGCAACTTTTGAGAGTCTTGTGAGAGTAGACAGAGACAGCTGATAGCTTGGACAGGACAGTCATCTAAAGTATTGTTTGTAAAGTTGGGGCATCTGTCTTTAGCTCATAGGTCTAGAGTCTCTCAGTCACTTTTCTCTGTGTTCTGTAGAATGTTTGGTAGTTTTTTCTGTGATGCAGGGACCTGAAGGACCATTTTGTCAATCAAAATTTAGTGGTCACCTTCCTATGGATCCTGCATATCCAGTTGATACATTTTTTAAGTAGTCCAGGCAAGGACAGTTTCTTGCTCTAATGGCTATTTTTGTCAAGAAGAAGATAAAATCCAAGCAGAGTGTCTTCGATGCCCATCCTCCTCTCTGAAGTAAATTGGTGCTGTCAGGAGCAGACATGTCTCACTGTCCAGAAAGTCTAAATTTTTAAAACATTTAAAATGCCATACTCTGTAGGTCTTTGAAGTGTTTGAAGATTACCTATCTATCTGAAATATATCTATGTATACCTAGAAAACTTAACTAACATGGCTACAAGTATGATTATCATAGATGACTAATTATTAATCTATTTTTAATTATCCATTACAATTTTAAATGAGCTGTACAAACACAATACCTTAAACAAGAGTAGAAATATACACACAGTATAACAAAATTAACTTTAAATCTGTATCAATAAACTAAAATCTATACCAATATAAAACATTTCAAACAAGTTGTTGCTCTTTAAAAGTAGGTTCATTAATCTACTCTTTCATCGTATCATATCTATATGACAGCCCCCTTTTTCTTTAGAAAGAGATTGTATTTATAATCAGCCTGTTGAGATCATCAGTGGTGGGGATTGAACCTTTAACTGACAGTTCCTGCACAGACTTACCGTGTGATTTAGCAATCTCACTCACAGATATCTACACAAGAAAAATAAAAACATGTCTGCAAGGACTGTAAATGAATCTTCAGAGAAGCATTATTTAGGCACTAAAAGTTGAAACACTCAAAATATTTATCAGTCTATGAATGTTTTTTATGACTTACTCATCCCTAGAACATTATTTGGCAATAAGAAAAAAATATAGAAGAAATAGAATACTGTTTAATATGTGATTAAATACTGAGAATTTTATACTGAGTTAAGAAAGCTAGATCAAGAACATAATATATTTTAATGTTTGAATGTATGAAGAAGCAAACCCAGAAAGATATATATTAAAATAATGTTCTCTTGAGGTTTGTGGAGGGGAGACTGGAGGTGAAGAGTGTAGCCTCAAGGGTGCAGTATTTCCTTCTGGGGTGATGAAGGTCTCAAATTTATTTGGTGGGGTTCTAGAGGTGGCTCAAAGGTTCAGCGCACTCACTCCTCCAGAGGACTCAGTTTGGTTGCCAGAACCCACATCAGGCAGCTTATAGTCACCTGTAATTCCAGCTCTAGAGGATTCAACACCCTGGTCTCTGTGTGCATCTGAACTCATGTGCTCATACTGAACCCCATGCTTAATTAAAAAATTACTTGGTTGTAAGACTCTACCAATAATCTAAAGACCACTAAATTGTCATCTCCGTTTATTTATTTATTTGGGACAGTCTCTTTCCACATCAACCATGTTGGCTTCAAACTTATATCAATTGTTCTGCTTCAGCGTCCTGAGTGTTGGGATTTTAGATGTAATCCCATACCTGAGTAGTTGCATAAAGTAAATGTTAATGGATGAGTTGTACACAATGTGAATTATGTCTCAATAAAGTTTGTTTTAAAAAAGCATTATCCACCAATTACAGAGTGTGAACTTCCCTTATATCCTGATTTCTAAGAAAAGATCAAGTAGGCTTCATCCCAGGGATGCATGGAGGGCTCAACATACGAAAATCTGTCAGTATAATATACCATATAAACAAACTGAAAGAAAAAAAAACACACGATCATCTCATTAGTTTCTGAAAAAGCCTTTGACAAAATACAACACTTCTTCATGATAAAAGTCTTGGAGAGATCAGGAATACAAGGAACATACCTAAACATAATAAAGGCAATTTACAGCAACCCAACAGCCAACATCAAATTGAATGGAGAGCTACTCAAAGCAATTCCACTAAAATCAGGAACAAGACAAGGCTTCCACTCTCCCCATATTTATTCAATATAGTACTTGAAGTTCTAGGTATAGCAATAAGACAACAAAAGGAGATAAAAGGGATACAAATTGGAAAGGAAGAAATCAAACTTTCCATTTTTTGCAGATGATATGATAGTATACATAAGTGACCCAAAAATTCTATCAGGGAACACCTACAGCTGATAAACACCTTCAGCAATGTGTTAGGATACAAGATTAACTAAAAAAAAAATCAGTAACCCTCCTATATATAAATGATTGTAGCAGGAATCTTAAAGAGTCTTTTTAATAAAACAAACCCGGAGCCAGGTATTGGGGTGAACACTGGAAGGTCAGAGAGACAGAATAAGCCACAGCTATCTCACCTCGCTGGATCCTCAGCTGGTCTTGTTTCCTCAGACTGGAGGCCTCTGAGTCCTCATCCAGGATGGGTCTCAGCTGAACTGCTGCTAGAAGCCTGAATGCTTAACCAGACCAAATGCTTCTCCAGGGCAAATGCCTCTCCAGGGCAAATGCCTCTCCAGGGCAAATGCCTCTAATTTCTGGTCCTCACGCTTTATATACCTTTCTGCTTTCTACCACCACTCCCTGGGATTAAAGGTGTGGCTTTCTGGGATTAAAGGTGTGTATCACCGTGCCTGGCTGTTTCCAATGTGGCCTTGAACTCACAGAGATCCAGAGGGATTTCTGTCTCTGGAATGCTAGGATTAAAGGCGTATGCTACCACTGCCTAACCTCTGTTTAATATTGTGGCTGTCCTGTTCTCTGACCCCAGATAAGTTTATTAGCATACACAATATTTTGGGGAACACAATACCCCCACATTTCCTCTCTTTTTGTCTAAAATTAAAAAAAGCTTATAACTAATACAAGAAAAATTATGTCCAATAAGTATATACAATATACACAGTCAAGATTACATTAATGATGTCTAGTCCATTAACATTTGACGGATTCAGACAAAAAACTCCACTATATATATTAACAATGTCCAGTCCAGTAATATTTGACAAATTCAGACAAAAAATTTTTCATTATTTATCCTATTTAAAACAAGTAGTTCCTTTTTAAAAGTAGATTCCATAGTCTCCCTTTTTATCTTATCATATCCATATTCTCTCTTTTTTCTTTTCATAATACATTCAGTAGTCTACCTTTTGTCATCTTTATATCTTCCCCTTTTTCTCCAGTGTAGATTCAGTGATCTACCTATTTATCCTATTTTTCTTTATCTTTTTTTTCTCAGAGTAGATTCAATGATCTATCTCATATCTATTTCTCTTTTTCTTTTTTCTTTCTAGGGGTGAAGATATCTTTAGGGAATCTTGAAAAGAAAATTTTTGGGTTAATTGTCAAGTCCTGTATCATTTGTCCAGTCTCTGCATAATAGGAAATTTCAGGGCTTGTCACAAGTCCTTGTTTGAGTAGTCTGTCAGGCTGGATCATCTCAGCTAGTCATCTCGAAATTGTCCAAAACAGTTTGTATTCTAAAGTCAATCTTTCCGTGGTGTTAATCAGCTTAATAGCTTTTCCATAGTCCATGTAGAATCATCGTTGGGGAATCCTGTCATCTTTTTGAAGATTTCAAAGTCAAAATCGCTGTTAGGCTTGGTCATCATTCCCTGCAGAGGTGTTTTTTTTTTTTTTTTTTTTTTTTGTGCCTCCTCTGTGGTTTGGAGTAATCACAGTCTGATAAATGTCTGTCTCTTGGAACCACGAACATTCTTCCCTAGAAGAGAAAATCTTCATAGCAGTTTCTCCCCACCATTTGTCTTGCCAAACTTTTTCAAACTGACCTTTGCCGATGCTCTCTTGTAACACGATGGTCCTGGCAATTCTTCTCTGAACAAGTAGTAGTAACTCCTTTGTCCCAGGTAGCAGCATCACCGCAGTTACCAACACGATGAGAAGAAGCCAGCAACGTGGAGCAGCAGCTTTTGTCTCCATGGTCCCACCGCCACTGTTTATAGCCAGGTTCCAGGCCGAAACTTCTCCTTAGCAAGCCTCCTAGGCCGGCCTCAAACTCAGGATCCTCCTGCCTCTGCCTTCTTCACTGAATCCTACCGGCGTGTGCCGCCACAACCGGCTGAGTGTAGCTTGGGCCTGAGCTGGGGCCCACAAGGCCACAGTTTTTTCATGAATTCATACCACTAACGTTGGGCGCCAGATGTAGCATGAATCTTAAACAGTCTTATTAATAAAATCAAACCTGAGCCAGTTATTGGGGTGAACACTGGAAGGTCAGAGAGACAGAACAAACCACAGCTAACCTCACCTGGCCAACTTCTCAGCTGGTCTTGTTTCCTCAGACTGGAGGCCCCGAGCCCTCATCCAGAATGGGTCTCAGCTGAACTGCTGCTAGAAGCCTGAAAGCTTAACCAGCCACATGCTTCTCCAGGCCAAAGGCCTCTAGTTTCTGGTCCTCACGCTTTATATACCTTTCTGCTTTCTACCACCACTCCCTGGGATTAAAGGTGTGGCTTTCTGGGATTAAAGGTGTGTATCACCGTGCCTGGCTGTTTCCAATGTGGCCTTGAACTCACAGAGATCCAGAGGGATTTCTGTCTCTGGAATGCTAGGATTAAAGGCGTATGCTACCACTGCCTAACCTCTGTTTAATATTGTGGCTGTCCTGTTCTCTGACCCCAGATAAGTTTATTAGCATACACAATATTTTGGGGAACACAATACCACCACAAATGATAAATGGGCCAAGAAAGAAATTAGAGAAACATCACCCTTTACCATAGTCACAAATCATATCAAATACCTTGGAGTAACTCTAAGCAAGTTAAAGAGCTGTATGACAAGAACTTTAAGTCTTTGAAGATAGAAATTGAAGAATATACCAGAAAATGGAAAGTTCTCCCATGCTCATAGAAAGGTAGAATCAACATAAAAAAATGGCAATCTTACCAAAAGCAATCTACAGATTCAATGCAATCCCCATCAAAATCCCAACACAATTTTTCACAGACCCGGAAAGAACAATACTCAACTTCATGTGGAATACAAAAAACCCAGGATAGCCAAAATAATCCTGAACAATAAAGCCACCTCTGGAGGCATCACCATCCCTGATCTTAAACACTACTATAGAGCTATAGTAATAAAAACAGCTTGGGGCCGGGCGGTGGTGGCACACACCTTTAATCCCAGCACCCGGGAGGCAGAGGCAGGTGGATCTCTGTGAGTTCGAGGCTAGCCTGGTCTACCAAGTGAGTTCCAGGAAAGGCGCAAAGCTACACAGAGAAACCCTGTCTCGAAAAGCCAAAACAAACAAACAAACAAACAAAAAAAACCCCAAAAAACCCAGCTTGGTACTGGCATAAAAACTGACATGTGGACCAATGGAATCGAATTGAATATCTTGATATTAATCCGAATACCTATGAACACCTGATTTTTGCCAAAAAAGCCAAAACTGTACAATAGAAAAAAAGAAATCATCTTCAACAAATGGTGCTGGCATAACTGGATGTCAACATGCAGAAGATTGCATATAGATCCATGTCTATCACCATACACAAAACTCAAGTCCAAGTGGATCAAAGACCTCAGTATAAATCCAGTTACACTGAACCTGAAAGAAAAGAAAGTGGGATGTAGCCTTGAATGCACTGGCACAGGAGACCACTTCCTAAATATAACAGTAGTAGCACAAACTGAGAAAAACAATCAATAAACGGGACCTTCTAAAACTGAGAAGCTTTGTAGGGCAAAGGACACAGTCAATAAGACAAAACAACAGCCTACAGAATGGAAAAAAATCTTCACCACCCCCACATCTGACAGAGGGCTGATCTCCAGAATATATGAAGAACTCAAGAAACTAGACATCAAAATACCTAACAGTCCAATTAAAAAATGGGCTATAGAGCTAAACAGAGAATTCTCAACAGAAGAATCTCAAATGGCTGAAAGATGTTTAAGGAATTGCTCAACATCCTTAGTCATCAGGGAAATGCAAATCAAAACAACTCTGAGATACCATCTTACACCTGTCAGAGTGGCTAAGATCAAAACACTGAAGACAGCTTATGTTGGAGAAGATGTGGAGCCAGGGGAACACTCCTCCATTTGTGGGAGTGAAAACTTGTACAGCCACTTTGGAAATCAGTATGGTGGTTTTTCAGGAAACTTGGACTCAGTCTACTTCAAACCCAATGATACTACTCTTAGACATATGGTCAAGGAATGCTCAATCTTACCACAAGGACACTTGCTCAAGTATGTTGTTCATAACCACATTATTCATAGAAGCCAGAACCTAGATACAACCTAGATGACCCTCAACCAAAAAATGGATAAATAAAATGTGGTACATATACACAATGGAGTGCTACTCAGCAGTAAAATTCTATGACATCATGAAGTTGGCAGGCAAATGGATGGAACTAGAAAATATCATCCTGAGTGAGGTAACCCAGACTCAGAAAGACAAACATGGTATGTACTCACTCATAAGTGGATACTAGAAGTAAAGCAAAGGATAACCTGCCTATAACCCACAGCTTCAGAGAAGCTAGGTTACAAGGAGGTCCTTAAGAGGGTTGCATGGAATGCCCTGGGAATGGGAAATAGATGAGATTCCCAGAGTAACTTGGGTGTGAGGGGGAGCATTGGATTGTAAGGGGTGGTGGATATGAGCATGGGGAAATGGGGTGGTTGAGCTGGAACATTGGTGGAATGGGAGAGCAATGAAGGAGATTTCTTGATAGAGGGAGATATCATGGGGATAGGAGAAACCTGGTGCTAGGGAAATTCCCAGAAATCCACAGGGATGACCCCAGCTTAGACTACTAGCAGTGGTAGAGGGGGTGCCTGAGCTGGCCTACCTAGGTGATTAAATTGGTGAATACCCTAACTATCATCATAGAGCCTTCATCCAATAACTGATGGAAACAGATCTAGAGAGCCACAGCCAAGCACCAGGCCAAGCTCTGAAGTCTAGTCGAAGAAAGAGATGAGGGATTCTATGAGCAAGGTCCATCAAGACCATGATGGGGAAGCTTACAGACACAAGTGAACCAAGCTAGTGGGAACTCATGAACTTTGGACTGACAGCTGTGGAGCCTGTATGGGACTGGACTGGGTCCTCAGCATGGGTGAGACCATTGTGTAGCTTGGTCTCTTTGAGGGGCCCCTGACAGTGGGAATAGAATCTATCCCTGGTGCATGAACTGGCTGTTTGGAGCCAATTGCCTATGGTGGGACAATTGCACAGCCTTGATCTAGGAGTAGAGGCTTGGACCTGCCTCAGCTGAATGTACCAGACACCCCATGGGAGGCCATACCTTTTCAGATGAGGGGCTGTGAGGTAGCTTGTGGTGGGAGAAGGCTGGGAAGAAGTGGGAGGAGAGATGAGGGAGGATCTGTCATTGGTATGTGGAATGAATAAAAAATTTCTTAATAGAAAAGGAAAAAATAAAATAAAGTTGCATCATGTAAATGGATAAACTGTACAATATGTGAATTATGTCTCAATAAAGCTTGTATTAATAAAGAATTATCTATTGGACCCAGTCCCTGGGGCATCGCCAGTCCCCAGGAACCCCCACCCAACTCTGTGCCAGTTGCCGGCCAGCATGGAAATCTCCTACAGGAAGCCCCCCCGCACCCCCGCCAAGGAAACTCCCCATCAGACCTTGCAATCTACAAGTTCCACACTCCACCACTATACCCACCTGCCTGTGACCCCAGTAACTTCCTGAGGTGAGAAAACCAAACCACCAGCTCTCATTTGACCAAGAGTAACTTCCTGAGCTCTCATTGAACCAAGAGTAACCTCCGGAGACAGAGAATCCACCAGCCCTCATTGGACCAAGAGTGGCTTTCTGAGACACAGAATCTGTTAGCTCTAACTGGACCAGCAGCCCCAATAAGACCAAGTGTGGCTCTGTGAGTCACAGAATCAACTAGTTTGGGTTAGGCCAAGTACAGCTCCTTGAGATACAGAATCTGCCAGCTCCAATTAGACCAGAGCCCAGACTGGACCCAGAGGGGCCCCCTGAGACACAGACACAAAAAGCACAGATTGGACCAATAGCAACTCGTTAAGACACATGCACCTCTTATACCTATTAGAGGAGGAGATGGGCAGATGTAAAGGCAAAAACAGATACAACTACATGAAGAGCAATATGGCATCACCAGAACCTACCCCTCCTCCAACAGCAAGATCTGAACATCACAAGGTAGAAGAAGCAGAAGAAAGCAACCTTAAAAATAGCTTCATGAAGATGCTAGAGGCCTTTCAAGAAAAAAATGAAAAATAAAATTGAGGAAAAGACAAACAAAAAATTGGAAGAAATCAATAAAGAAATTGAGGAAAAGACAAAAAAAATTGGAAGAAATTAATAAACCCCTTAAAGAAAGCCAAGAAAACCATGAAAAAGCAATTAAACGGGTGAGGGAAACAGTTCAAGACCTGAAAAGTGAAATAGAAATAATGAAGAAGACACAAATAGAGGGAATGCTAGAAATCTTAGATGAACAGAAAACACAGATGCAAGCTTAGCCAACAGAATTCAAGAGATGGAAGAGAGAATCTCTGGTGTAGAGGATACAATAGAGGAAATAGTTTTGTCAGTCAAAGAAAATAAAAAAGCCAAAAAAGTCATAACACAAAATGTCCAGGAAATCTGGGACACCATGAAAAGACCAAACCTAAGAATAATAGGGATAGAAAAAGGAGAAAAATACCAACTCAAAGGCACAGAAAATAGTCAACAAAATCATAGAAGAAAACTTTCCCAACTTAAAGAAGGAAATGCCTATGAAGATACAAGAAGCCTATAGAACACCAAACAGACTAGACCCCTGCAAAAGTCCCCTCGCCACATAATAATTAACAATGAAACATACAGAATAAGGAAAGAATATTGAGAGCATCAAAGGAAAAAGGCCAAGTGACTTATAAAGGCAGACCCATCAGAACAACACCCAACTTCTCATGGGCACTTTGAAAGCCAGAAGGACCTGGACAGATGAAATGCAGACACTAAGAGACCATGGATGCCAGCCTAGACTAATATACACAGCAAAACTTTCAATCACCATAGATGGAGTGAACAAGACATTCCAAGACTAAACCAGATTTAAACAATACCTATCCACAAACCCAGCCCTACAGAAAGCACTAGAAGGAAAATTCCAACCTAAGGAAGTCAGATATACCCATGAAAACATAGGTAATAGTTAACCCCACAGCAGTAAATCCCAAAGAAGAGAAGTACATACACACTACCACCAAAAGATAACAGGAATGAACAATCACTGGTCATTAATATCCCTTAATATCAATGGACTTAATTCACCTATAAAAAGACACAGGCTAACAGAATGGATATGAAAGCAGGACTCATCTTTCTGATGCATACAAGAAACACACCTGAAATTCAAAGATAGACACTACCTTAGAGTAAAAGGCTGAGAAAAGTCCCTCGAATCAAATGGTGTTTAGAAACAAACTGGTGTAGCTATGCTAATATCCAACAAAATAGACTTCAAACTAAAATCAATGAAAAGAGATCCAGAAGGGCATTACATACTCATCACAGGAAAGATCCACCAAATTGAAGTCTCAATTCTGAATATTTATGCCCCAAATACAAGGGCACCCACATTTGTAAAAGAAACATTACAAAAGCAAAAATCGCCCATCAAACCTCATACACTAGTAGTGGGAGACTTCAACACCCTACTCTCACCAATAAACAGGTCTACCAGGCAGAAACTTAACAGAGAAATAAAGGAACTAACAGACATTATGACTCAAATGGACTTAATAGATACCTAAAGAATATTCCTTATATATTTAGCAATAGTTTCAATTTTATACATTGATTAATTTTATTATTTCAGAATTTAATACATGAATGTAACATGTTTTGATGAAATACACTCCACACTTCCTCTCCTCCAACTGCTACACAGGTCCATTACTTCTCCTTCCCAACTTCATGTACTCTTTTTTTAATGATTTATTTATTTTTATTTTTATGTACATTGTTGTTCTGCCTGCACTATTGCAAAATATATAAGAAACAATTATATGCAAAATATCTAAGAAAAGTAGGACACATATTCAGTAAAAAAAAATCTAAAGCATGAGAGTGTGTTTTCTATTAAGAGAAGAAGTAATTAATTCTGCAAGTAAAATTACTATTTTAGTTATTTCCAGAAAGAGAAAGAAAAAATATGGAAAATAGCTGAATAAAAAATGGAGCATTTTAAAATATTTTTGAGAAAATAAATGCATGTGCAAAACTGGCTAAGAATGGATGGATTCATATTTACAGCTTCATTAAAATAGCCTCAGTTGTTGATATACTGATGAAAAATTAAATTTTTCTCCTCTTAAAGACTATGATAAAATATTGTATGTTACAGAAATGCCCAAATTTCCTTGCCAACTGTAATTATTTATTATTGTAATTAATTATAATCAAATATTGAATTGTCAACATTTAAAATATTCCACCCAAACACAAAAGAATATACCTTCTTCTCAGCACCCCATGTAACCTTCTCTAAAACTGACCACATGCTTGGTCACAAAGCAAATCCCAACAGATACAAAAAAATTGGAATAACCTCCTATATCTTATCGGACTACCATGGAATAAAATTACATTTCAACAAAAACAAAAATTACAGAAAGCCTACAATCTCATGGAAACTGAATAATGCCCAATTGAATCACCAATGGGTCAAGGACAAATAAAGAAAGAAATTAAAGATTTCCTAAAATTCAATGAAAACGAATATACTACATACCCAAACTTATGGGACACTATGAAAGCAATGCTAAGAGGGAAATTCATAGCACTAAATGCCCACATAAAGAAGTTGGAGAAATTTCATACCAGTGACTTAACAGCACACCTGAAAGCTCTAGAACAAGAAGAAGCAATGTCACCCAGGAGGAATAGATGCCAGGAAATAATCAAATTGAGGGCTGAAATCAATAAAATAGAAACAAAGAGAACAATACAAAGAATCAATGAAATAAAGAGTTGGTTCTTTGAGAAGACAAACAAGATAAACAAGCCCTTATCAAGACTAACCAATAGGCAGAGAGAGAGAGCATCCAAATTAACAAAATCAGAAATGAAAAGGGAGACATAACAACTGACAATCAGGAAATCCAGAGAATCATCAGGTCATACTTCAAAATCCTGTACTCCACAAAATTGGAATATCTAAAAGACATGGATGATTTTCTGGATAGGTACCATATACCTAAGTTAAATCAAGGCCAGATAAACTATTTAAATAGACCAATAACTCCTAAGGAAATAGAATCAGTCATTAAAATCTCCCAACCAAAAAAAGGCCAGATAGTTTCAACACAGAATTAAACGAGATCTTCAAAGAAGTGTTAATACCAATGCTCTTTAAATTGTTCCACATAATAGAAACAGAGGGAACTTTACCAAACTCCTTTTATGAGGCTACAGTTATTCTGCTTCACAAGCCAAACAAAGATGCAACAAAGAAAGAGAATTACAGACCAATCTACCTCATGAACATCGATACAAAAATACTCAATAAAATATTGGCAAACAGACTCCAAGAACACATGAAAAAAATTATCCACCATGATCAAGTAGACTTCATCCCACAGATGCAAATTTGGTTCAACATACGAAAGTCTGTCAATGTAATACACATATAAACAAACTGAAAGAAAAAAAACCACATGATCATTTTATTGGATGCTGAAAACACATTTTTACAAAATCCAAATCCCCTTTATGATAAAGATCTTGGAGAGATCAGGAATACAAGGAACTTACGTAACATAATAAAGGCAATTTACAGCAAGCCAACAGCAACAACCAAGTTAAATGGAGAGAAACTCAAAGCAATTCCACTAAAATCAGGAACAAGACAAGGCTGTCCACTCTCCCCATACTTATTCGATATAGTACTTGAAGTTCTAGCTAGAGCAATAAGACAACAAAAGGATATCAAGGGGATACAAATTGGAAAGGAAGAAATCAAATTTTCACTATTTGCTGATGATATAATAGTATACATAAGTGACCCCAAAAAAATCTATCAAGGAACTCTTACATTTGATAAACACCTTCAGTAAGGTGGCAGAATACAAGATTAATTCAAAAAAATCAGTAGCCCTCCTATATACAAATGACAAATGGGCTGAGAAAGAAATCAAAGAAACATCACCCTTTACAATAGCCACAAATAATATAAAATACCTGGGGTAACTGTAACTAAGCAAGTGAAGGACCTGTATGACAAGAACTTTAAGTCTCTGAAGAAAGAAATTGAGAAGATATCAGAAAATGGAAAGATCTCCCATGCTCATGGATAGGTAGGATTTACATAGTGAAAATGGCAATCTTACCAAAAGCAATGTACAGATTCAATGCAATCCCCATCAAAATCCCAACACAATTCTTCACAGACCTTGAAAGAACAATACTCAACTTCATATGGAAAAACAAAAAACCCAGGATAGCTGTAGCATGAATATTAAAGGTCTTATTAATAAAATCAAACTGGAGGCCAGTTATTGGGGTAAATACTGGGAGATCAGAGAGACAGAACAAGCCACAGCTAACCTCAACTGGCCAACTTCTCAGCTGGTCTTGTTTCCTCAGACTGGAAGCCTGTGTGTCCTCATATCCGAATGGCTCTCAGCTGAACTGTGCTGCTCAAAACCTAAAAGCTTAACCAGCCAAAATGCTTCTAATTTCTAGACTTCAAGCCTTATATACCTTTCTACTTTCTGTCATCACTCCTTGGGATTAAAGGCTCGCTTTCTGGGATTAAAGGCATGAGTCACCATGCTTGGCTGTATCCTTGAACAGATGGATTTCTGCCTCTGGAATGCTAGGATTAAAGGCATGTGCTACCACTGCCTATCCTAAGTACCTAGTGGCTTTTCTGTTCTCTGACCCCAGATAAGTTTATTAGGGTACACAATATTTTGGGGACACAATACCACCACAGATAGATAAAAGAATCATATACAATAAAGGAACCTCTGGAGGCATCATGATCCCTGACTTCAAGCTCTACTATAGAGCTACAGTAATAAAAACAGCTTAATACTGTCATAAAAACCAATATGTGGACCAATGGAACTAAACTGAAGACCCTGACATTAATCCACAAACGTATGAACACTTAATTTTTGATAAAGAAGCCAAAACTGTACAATGGAAAAAAGAAAGCACCTTCAAAAAATGGTGTTGGTATAACTGGATGTCAATCTGTAGAAGATTGCAAATAGATCCATATCTGTCACCATGCACAAAACTTAAGCCAAGTGGATTGAAGACCTCAACATAAATCCAGTTACTCTGAACCTGCTAGAAGAGAAAGTAGGAAGTAGTCTTGAATGCATTGGCACCAGAGATCACTTCCTAAATGTAACACTAGTAGCACACATTGAGAGCAATGATTAATAAATGGGACATCTTTAAACTGGAAGCTTTTGTAGAGCAAAGGACATGGTCAATAAGACAAAACAACAGCCTACAGAATGGAAAAAGATCTTCACAAACCCCACATCTGACAGAGGGCTGATCTTCAGAATATATAAAGAACTCAAGAAACTAGACATCAAAATATCTAACAGTCCAATTAAAAAATGGGCTATAGAGCTAAACAGAGAATTCTCAACAGAAGAATCTCAAATGGCTGAAAGACATTTAAGGAATTGCTCAACATCCTTAGTCATCAGGGAAATGCAAATCAAAACAACTCTGAGATACCACTTTACCCCTGTCAAAATGGCTAAGATCAAAACACTGAAGACAGCTTATGTTGGAGAGGATGTGGTGCAAGGGGAACACTCCTCCATTGTTGGTGGGAATGCAAACTTGTACAGCCACTTTGGAAATCAGTATGGCGTTTTATTCAGAAAATTGGGAATCAATTTTCTTCAAGAACTAGCTATACCACTCTTGGGCATATACCCAAGGAATGCTCAATCTTACCACAAGGACACATGCTCAACTATGTTCATAGCAGCACTATTTGTAATAGCAAGAACCTGGAAACAACCTAGATGCCCCTCAACTGAAGAATGCATAAAGAAAATGTGGTACATATGCACAATGGAGTACCACTCAGCAGAGAAAAACAATGACATCATGAAATTTGCAGACAAATGGATGGAACTAGAAAATATCATCCTGAGTGAGGTAACCCAGACTCATAAATACAAACATAGTATGTACTCACCCATAAGTTGATACTACATGTGAGGCAAAGGATAACCACACTGCAACCCACAGCTCCAGGGAGACTAGCTTGTAAGTAGAATAGACACAGGGATCGCCCAGAGATGGGAAACGGATGAGATCTACCTGAGCAAACTGGGGGTAAGGGTGAGTAATGGAGGGCAAGGGATGGGGGAATCAGAGCTTAGGGGAGTGGAAGGTTCGAGCTGGATCAGGAACGGAGTGGGAGAACAAACAAAGAGATACTATAATAAATGAAGGCACCATGGGGCTAGGTAGAAGCAGAGTGTTGGGGAGGTCCCCAGGAATCCACAAAGATGACTCCATCATAGACTACTGGCAATGGTCAAGAGGATGCCTGAGCTGACTTACTCTGGTGATTGGATGGCCGAATACCCTAACTGAACCCTCATCCAGTGACTGATGGAAGCAGATGCAGAGATCTATGGCCCGGTCTCAGGTGGAGTTCCAGGAGTCCAATCGACGAGAGAGAGGAGGGATGCTATGAGCAAGAGATATTGAGATCATGATTGGAAAAAGTACAGAGACAACTAGCCAAACTAGTGGAAACACATGAACTGTGGACCAATAGCTGAGGAGCCCCCATGGCACTGGGCTAGGTCCTCTGGATAAGTGAGACAATTGTTTAGATTCAACTGTTTAGGGACCCCCCAGACAGTGAGACTGAGACCTGTCCTTAGTGCATGAGCCAGCTTTTTGGAACCTAGTACCTATGGTAAGACACTTTGTATAGCCTTGGTACAGGGAGGAGGGGCTTGGACCTTCCTCAAGTGAATGTACCAGGCTCTGCTGACTCCACATGGGAGACCTTGCCTTGGAGGCAGTGGGAATAGGGGGTGGGTTAGGGGGAAAGGCTGGGGGGTGGGAGGAGGGAGGACAGGGGAAATCTATGGTTGATATGTAAAATGAATAGAAAATCCCTTAATAAAAAAGAAAAAAAAGGATAAAAGAATTATCTGTCAATTAAAGAGTATGAACTTCCATTACATCCTGATATCTAAGCAAAGATCAAACTATTGAAAGTGAAAGTTCAATAAGCATAGGCATATATATCAGTGAACTGGAGTATTGCTGATTTTTATTTATCTGTTTTCAATTTTGTACATTTATTGATTGATAGAGTTGTGTGTGCATGTTCCCATCTATGTTTTTGGACATGCAAGTGCCAAAGCACTATGTGGAGGTCAGAGGATAAGTCTGAGAAGTCAGTTCTTTTCTCTCATCACCTACAACCTGTACATTTAATGAGTGTCATCAGGCTGCATTTACTTGCCAGGGTGCTGAGCCATCATTTTGGCTCCATTTTAGGCTTTAATGTGGGAATTATGATTATGTTAGAAAATTATACTCATCTGTTGGAGTAACAGAGATTAGAATTTGTCTTCTTACCTGAGTATATCTTTTTTGTATGTATAAATTATGTGTGTGTGTGTGTGTGTGTGTGTGTGTGTGTGTGTGTGTGTGTGTATGTGTGTTAGTGTGTGTTTTTTTTTTTTTGTGTGTGTGTGTGTGTGTGTGTGCGCGCGCGTGCGCCATGGCTTGTGTGTGGAGTCAGAGGATAACTTTGTAGAGTTGGTCCTCTCCTACCTCTATGTAGGTTCTTAGTATCACACACTGGTCATCAGGTTTGTGTATCAAGTGATTTTTACCTGATGACCATCGTGGCAGCCTTAGGATTTGTTTTCAAATGACAGAAAAAAGGCTCAGTCGCTTGGGAGGATTTCTCATGACTCTACAAAGACATAGCTATTTGTTGTTTTCTACTGTTTGGTTGTTTGTATGTCCAAATTATCCATAATAAACCACTCTAAAAATTCTTTAAGGAACAGCAAAGATCACCTAGAATGTAGAGTATGAAAGAAATATTTTACTTCAGCCACAGGGCTATTTGCTTCTTGTACCTACCTGGGTCTCTCTGCAGAATAGTGCCCTGAGCACAGCTGATCCTGCACTTGCAAGTCCCCCAGGAGACAGTTAGACCTGTTGTCGCCTTTCCTGTAGTCTGCAGATGATGCCCAGAGTTGTGACCTTGGATGCAGAGAGGCCATGAAGCCTCAGGAGAAGGGGATAAAACTTTTAATGGATCTGGGATTTAGTGGCCACCCACATTCACCATATCACAATCAATATTCTCCCAACAGCCTACAAACCTCTAGCTCCCAGTGTGGTCTTAGCCTGAGGTCCTTGATCAAGGGCAGTCTCCCAGATAAAAGCCCCCTTCACTGCTAGCCACTGCCCCATGTGGGGCTGTCCTGTCACTGGCTGCCTGGCCCCCAGCAGGCATGTGGCTGTGTACTCTCCTTGTTTTCTTAGGCTGTCTCTCTGGGTCTGCCTTTTCTGCACCAAGATCCTGGCTGTTGCCAAGTCAGAGGCCTCGCTTTGACCGTCCTGGAGATGTAATAGTGGGGGGCAGCTTCTCCATCTTTTACTTCTCTATTGGTAACCTGTCTGAATTCACTGCCCCACCATCTGGACTTGTGGCTTCAGGGTAAGTGCTGGATGTGGGAGAGGAATCTCTGAAATCCAGAAGCAGCTTTACAAGCTTGTGTGAAGTCTTTGATAAGGGTTGATTCTCATAGTCTCATACAGATGGCCACCACTTTTCTCTGTGTATACTTGCAGTACCTCTGTTTTTCTCCTTTTATATCACCTCTGTGTGTCTGTCTTTCTTGTTTGTACCAGACTGAAATATAGGCTGCTCATGTACTGGCTGTAATGTATGTGCTCCAAAGGCCAGGGGGTGATTCTTGATTCTTTTGTATATCCTTGGTTCCTAAAGTGGTGTCTAGGTAGGTGTGGTTGTTGAGTGTGTTAATGTTTAAATAATAGATTTTTCATTATTTATCAGCCTCCCTGATTCTTCTGTACTATATTCCTTTGCTTGTTATTTTTTCTAAGCCTCCTAAGCCTCCAATTCACTAGGTAGTCAAAGATGACCTTAAATTTCTGATCCCCCTGCCTCTACCTTCTGAGTGCTGAGATGACTGGACCATATCACCAACTCAGTTCCTTAGGTGCTGGAGATCAAACTTATGACCTGAGCCATCTACAGTCCCACTTTAGGATATTTTTGTTCCAGCTTTTCCAAGATACTGTTGCACGAAGTAGTATTCAAAACAATCATTTGGGATGTTATTTGGTTTTTAAATGTTTGTATTTAGCTTTATTGCTTTTTCATTGCTGCAATGACTGAGCATAGGGTATATGGCTGCACTCCTACCTTCAGGAAGCTGAGGCAGGAGCATTATTAGTTA
>CABHPR010151073.1:28867-40165 GCA_902168415.1 Peromyscus melanophrys | reverse complement strand
TGGGGCATTGTTGTTAGAGGACCCAAGGAAGCTGGGTTATTGGTCAAGGTTGGGAAAAGCAGACTGTGTCAGTCGATTTCCAAGTTCTGTGGGACCACCTAAGGCAAAGGATGTATACTCTGTGAGGCTGGATTAGGAAATAGATTCCCAGGAAAGAGCTGATGCTGGTGCTAGAGTTGCTGAAGCAATCTGTAATTGATTTTAAATCTGTTGGAACAGTTAAACAAGGAACAGAGGTAAAGGCAAGCAGTCAAATTTTCTTTTTTACTTTTGGGTATACATTTGAAACGGTTAGGTTCCTGGCCCTGGTGGTTAGTAAGGGGAGTCTCAAAACCAGGTAAAGGGGGAGAGAGTCCAAGAAAATGGGAGAAATCTCACCCTTAGGAAAAGACAATACACAGGAAAACTTAAGCTGTTGGTTGGTAGGAATGCTTATCTGGATTTTGTTTGAAAGTTTTGAGAGGTCTCGGGGAAATGTAGATTGGCTGTATAAGGTAAATTGAGGAACAGCTGCTGTCTGAATGCAAAGTCAGGTTATATAGGGGAGAATACAATTTGAGAAGCTTCCATCATATCAAAATATTTTTTGTTTGTTTGTTTTTGTTTTGTTCTTTTTTTTGGTGGAGAGTGTTGAGATAGATTTTGAAACTGAAATACTATAGGAACATGCATTATTGGGGAGGCTCTTGGAAAACAGTTAGAGGGATGGTCTGTCAAAGGTTTTTGGGTTTGTTGTGGTAAGGTTGAGAGAATTTAGCTTTGGTTCCCAAAGAGGGATTTGTGTGGTCAAGTGGACTAGCAGTCAGTAGGTGGGGTAGGGCATTGGCAACTGGGGTATCAGTAGTGGCAAGGGGTACAGCTATTGGAGGTCTTTGAAGACAGGCACAAAGAAAACAGTCCATTTCCTATGTATAGTTTACCTTGTTCACAGGCTTCATACTAACAAAGACTTGAGTTTCTGAAGGTTATGACAGACAAGTAAGTTATATATGTCAACATTCCTAGATGTTCATTCTCAGAATCTTTGTTGCTTTCACACAGATGGATCCTGATACTCAAAAATTATAATGACTGTCCTGGACTGTCCTTCCCGAGTGATTCAAAGACATAGGAAATGGACTGACCAGGCAACTGAACATTTGCTGCAGCAAATGTGATAGTCAGTCATCAGTGTCATCAGAGACCTGTGAAGGATAAATTTGAGCAGGAAGTATATTTTAATTGGTTTTTGTATCAATTAAAATGAGAGAGATTTACTGAGATAGTTGTTTGAGGCATGGTTCATTGTAGAAGCAGTTGGTTTTCAGATGTCAGAAAAGAGTAGTGTTTAATATTCAGTTGCCCCACAGAGCAGTAGAACTCCATATAGTCAGATTCAGGTCTAGGAACTTTTTCTGGCAGCATGGGAGGGATGGAGCAGTTTTGCCCCATGGATTACCACAGTCCAGGTGGAGTCCTTGGTGCAGTCTTCCATCTACATTCTTTGGAGACCTTAAAGTTTTCTTGTTAGGAGGGGGTCTCTGTTTACTGTGGGAAGTTTTTACTGAATATTTTAAATACCATATTCAGCAGTTGTTTGAGGAGTTTGAGAACTATTATCTATTAAGTATATCTAAAGTAGATAAACTTTGTTAGTCGTTAATTGTTTCAAAGGCTTAATTTTAAAAACACAGACACAGGAGGCTAAGTAAAACTTATTTTTGTAATTAATAATGACTATAAGTATAGCTATGAACACATTAAAAATATGACCTTTTTGTGAAGTAACTGATAATTAACTTGTATGTTTTAACTCTTTGTAATAGTTTATAATAAGTTAGTGTAGCTTTTATAAGATTAAGACTTGTAGCTTTATCCTTGTTAAGTTTGAGCCTTAAGATATGAGTTGAAGATTTAATTGGAGATCTTCTAGCATGAAAACAAACCATAAACCATAGATACAGTAAACTTCTGTCATTGCAGAATAGTACAGTTCTTGGATGACTAAGTTTAAACTGGAGACAATATCTGGACCGGAAAGTGTTAAAGTGGGAAAGTGGCAACAGCAAGGGCCTTGGTGAAGGGAGGCATTATCACAAGGCCATGAATTAGATTGTAGCTTACATGGTTATCAACAATGGAGAATTTGGCTTTAGGAAGGTAGGGGCCCTTTTGGAATGATGACAGTAAGGAAGGAGAGAAGGTCTATCCAGTGGCTGCAGCTGGAACAAGTGGCATAGGAGGCAGGGGGAGGAGGATTTTGGGGGGGGATCAATTACAGTCGCCCAGATATGGGCATCAGGATGCGGCAGAACTTCCAGGAGGGAAGGGAGTGGCTGGCTATTAAGGAATTTTGAAGAGGCCGATGAGCCCCACATGAGTGCTGATGTCTGCCTGACAGGCCAGGCTGGGTCATGCATAGTAGGCAGGGCTAATTAGAAGAAGGAGTTATGAGGAGAAAGAGGGGGGCTGTTGGAACATTAGGAAGTGGGAAGACTTCAGTACCTGCGGGCAGTAGAGACTGTAGCAGTGGCTGCAGCAACTTAGGACTGAGGAGCATAGCCTGCGGCTTCAGTGGGCTGCATGGTGGAGAAGGAAGCCTACACGGGCAATACAGAAGCTGGTAGGCACAGAGTGCCTGGTAATAATTATTCCTTCCAGATGTGGAGGGTTAAATAGGACATGGAGTGATGCAAAGGCTTACAACTGCACTGTAGAAAAGCTCGCTGAGAGGGGTTGGGACATACAGAAGAGAAGGCAAAGGTAGAAAGGATCTCTTTCCATTTTCCTGTGCTCTCACAAAAGGTGTAAAGATCATGAATAATGCTAGGATCAGGAGAGCTGTTAGGTGGTCCTTTCAATTGATTAGTGGACACAGAGGACAAACCCGGGTAATATAGTGAACAAGATTAGGAGATGTGATGTCTGAGAGTTTTAGCCCTTTAAGATTCAGTTTGGAATAGAGGGGCAGGACTCACTACACTGGATGATATTGGGCCAGCCAAAGTTGAGACCAGGCATCCATGGAATCTCGAGAGGCTGAGGAGAGGTCTCTGGAAAGGAGTGAGTTGTTACCCAGACTCTTTCACCAAGAGAGGGACCCAAGTGGGTCCAAGAATGAGTCTGGGACCTGTTGACAGGTTTCTCTGAACGAGAAAAGGGCACCAGATTACAGAATTATGACCACCAAGAATGAAAGAGGGAAGCCCCCAACAAGCCAATTTGGACAGAATGTGCCTAGCTAGCAGCCAGTTCATGAGAGTCCACTGTAACCAGTAAAGGTCATAGTGGGGTGCAGTCTCCCGAGTCCCACAAGAAAGAGCAGTGACACCAAACACTTGGCAGCTGTCACTTGATAACTTTGGGGACTGTTTAAGACAGCCAGGATGTGGTGCATCACTGCTGGATGAGAGAGTCCGGGGCCAGAAGGACTGGAATGTGTATAAATATGATTGAGAATCACTGGCCCATCAGAGTCTCAGAACCAATGAAGGAGACCTCAGCACAGCAAGGGCTTCCTCCTCGACCAGAGATTAGGCACAAACCACACCCAAACTCTTGTTTTCAAAGAGAGGTCCTTTATTAAATGGAGAAGAAAAGTTAAAGTGGTTGCTTTCTGACTCAGGCAGAAAAATAGCAGCAAATGACCTTGCAGGTGTAATTTTTTAAGAAGAAAAAAAGGGGAGGTCTGTGTTAGAATGGGCAAGAGCGCTGTGATCTATCTTGATTGGGCATGTTAATTAGGTGAGTCAAAGAGGGCTTTTGATTTCTGGACTTGAATACTTTGTGAGCGGGACCTTGGTAGTCAGCCTCAGGAGGAGGAAGTGGCCAAATAAAGGAACGAACAGACCTTGAAGGCTAGCTTAGGAATGAAATTTAATAGTTTTTAACAAGGCAGATGGAATAGGGACAAGGGCAAGACCTGTCAGAGCAATGTTTGCCAGGCCTGGACTGCCTAGAGTCTCTTCAGACATACTGATTTTCTGCAATATGGAAGGCACGTGGTTTTTATAAACAATTGGCTTATAAGTTTGTGATTTCTTTTAATTTGAAAAAAAATATATATAGTCTTTATTTCTTTAAACATGTATTCCTTTCTAATACCTTTAGAGATTCCAACTAAGATTTAATCATTAAAAGATTGGATCATAAAAAAAAAAAAAAAAGAATCTGAAGCCGGGCAGTAGTAGGCACGCCTTTAATCCCAGCACTTGGGAGACAGAGCCAGGTTGATCTCTTTGAGTTTGAGGCCAGCCTGGAGTACAGAGCGAAATCCAGGACAGGCACCAAAACTACACAGAGAAACTCTGTCTTGGAAAAAAAAAAAAAAAAAAAGAATCTGTTAGTAGTGTCTTTTCCCACCCTTCAAACATCCTTATCTTTTTGCCACAGCTTTGAGCATTCAGTTTATCATAACCAGAGTGTTCTGTGTTGTGGACTTTTCAGTTTCCATACCTGTGAGCCCCATCATTTCCATTTATATATGGAACACCATTGATCTTTCATTTTGATAGTGGAACACGGGTGGTTTTGTTGGCCATTCTCTGATGTCTATCATCTGGATGATTTCTGGGTCACTTTCCATTAATTAAGTTTCCTGCTCATTATTTTCCTGCTTCTATAAATTCTTGATGGTTTTAATCAGAAACCAAACATGATCATTTTTAAGTTCTTGAGTGTTGAGTTATTTGTTTCTATATATCCTCTCTTTTTTCTTTCTCTATATCATTTAGTTTTTTAATTTAATATATTCATACAATATATTTTCTTCATATTCTTTCCCTCCCATATCATCCCCAGTTCCCTACCTATCCAACTTCAAGCATGTTCTCTGTCTCTCTAAATAAAAAAAAATCAAAACTAAATTTTAAAACAGGATAAAATAACAAAACAAAATAAGAAAAGTGCATATAAAACATGGAGTCCAGTTTTTGTTGGCCAACCAATCCTGAGCATAAAGTCTGATCTGGAATATAGTTGATATATCCAGTGATACCCCATTAGAGAAAACTGATTTTCCCTTTCCCAGCAGGTATCAATTGTAGGTTTTGTTCAGGAACATCAATGAATTGTTTGAAAACATTGTGGAGCCCTCTCTGTCTTATTTTCAACTAGCTAGGTAAAAGAACCCCCGGAGCAGTGGTGGCACATGCCTTTAATCCCAGCACTCTGGAGACAGAGGCAGGCGGATCTCTGTGAGTTCGAGGCCAGCCTGGGCTAACAGAGTGAGTTCCAGGAAAGGTGCAAAGCTACACAGAGAAACCCTGTCTTGAAAAACCAAAAAAAACAAAAACAAAAACAAAAAAACAAAAAACAAAAAAAAAAAAAACCAAACATTTAGGTTAGGGTTAACATCAAGGTGAAGAACTTCCATAAGTTATGAAGGATAGTGTGTGGTGGGAGAGGAATATGAATTATTCCTGCTCCTCATGAACTCTGCAATCCACTGTTTGTTAATTTATGGAGTATGTATTCCTGGGTTTTAGGAATTTCCTCACAGTCGTGTATGGGACAATGCACAGCTGGCTACTCAGTTGTACCCCTTAATTCTGTATCTCTCTCACAGAGAAAGCTGAGAAAATTAAAGGGTTTACCAAAGTAAATTCCTGAATCCTCAGAATCACATTATTCATAGATTGATGCTCAATATCCTGAAAAGGGAAGAGTAAATCTAGGTGTGCTTTCCTCCACATGGTAATAAAAATAACATGATTCCTGATAACAACACTCTGTGTATTCTCTTTAGATTCCACTGAGTTACTGTGTTTGTTATCTGTATCGTTTAACTATTTCTCCGGACTCTATTAAATGCTTGAGACTGATGTCTGAATAAGAGCTTTCATTTTCCCTCCCTCCTCTACTCTTGTTCCCTCCTTTCTTTAGGAAAAAAAAAAAAAAAACTTTAACATTGTTGTGTGAAAAAACTTTTCCTGGGGAGACACAAACACACGTCTACTCATTGAAGACAGGGAACACCTAACTGACCAGATTACCACCAAAGCCCAACTTGGTGAGCCAATGAGTTTCACTGTATCACTTACAGGAACAGAAATGACTCAGACAGGTGCCTCAATAAAGCTCACCGCAGAATGGAAGGCAGCTCACAAAATTTGGGAAACCTGGAGTATACTGCAAAGCATGCAGGTAGCTCAAGAGGTCAGAGGTCAAGAGGCCTTTTGAGGTAACTAAGTTGGGCTAAACTTCTTCCAGGTAGCTGGTCTGGTCTCAGAGTCTTCTGTGAAGCTTAAGTTATCTGAGAATGACTCTTGTTAGCTTTGTTTGTTTACTCTGGTGTAGTGGCACCCTGAGAATATGGTCAGTTTCAGGGACTTTCTGAAGCTATTTTGAGTTGTTCGGCTTCTGCCTTAAAGGCCTTCTCTGAAAGATACAGTGTTTAAATCTCAGGGAAACTGTTACACAGCAAACATACAGACCCTGCATGACAAAACTAACAGTGACTGACTATTGCATTATCCAACTGAGGTATTATTACCTTCTGAATCTTGGAGCGAAAGCACAATGTCAGAATGCAGAGCAGATAAGAAGTAGAAGGCTTGTATTTTGACTGCTCCAGTGAAGCTGGGAAGGTGAACTCCTTCAGTACCATGTAAACAGCAGACTTTGATATCACTTGGTTCACAGAACCTGGAGCTTCATCTTTGTCATTAAAATCTGACACAATGAAGTTATTTGTACAAGAATCCCCATGTATTTTACCTTTAAGGAGGTCCCATTCCCTGTAGAGCAGGATTTCTCAACCTGTTCCTGGGTCATGGTGACCCCTTTGTCGTTTGGAAAAGGGACAAGGTAATTACTCTCTGTCTCTTTCTTGGGAAGTTTTGGGGAAACTATGACGTTTTGTTCCTTCTACCTTTTGTATCTTGACCTGCAAAGATAGTCCCTTTTGGAGCATTGATCTCACATTGCATCTTGAACAAAATACACACAATTTTCAGGCTGTATTCTCAGATGCAGTGGAAGGAGATGACTGGAATCTATACAAGGAAGTCCGGGTCCCTCAGACACTTATGTGGCTCAGTGTAGGCCCCAGACATGCAGAAGATCATGGCCTGGAATGTGATTTCTGGGGTTCTCTAAAATATTCTTGTTATGCTTCTATTAGGTGAGAGTACTGAGATCCCTGAGGGGCAAGATAGAAATTCTGGCATGTTACTGAATCCCCTCTATCTTGCCATGCCTGTTAGCATGCAGTGTTATGATCATGTTGCTACAGTAGAACTACTTTTATTATGCAAATTCTAGATTTTACTTAAATTTGCAACAAATATGATATCAAGGTAAACAAGACTATGTTTCTCACTCA
This sequence comes from Peromyscus melanophrys, assembly GCA_902168415.1. Lineage (NCBI taxonomy): Eukaryota > Metazoa > Chordata > Mammalia > Rodentia > Cricetidae > Peromyscus > Peromyscus melanophrys. The sequence goes on along the minus strand of CABHPR010151073.1, from coordinate 32,862 downwards.
CCAATAGTCATTGTCATTAGTAGTTTACAAATTATCCATCAGAATAGGACAGAGGTTTGTTCAATGCATATTAAACATCACATTGGCAAAGGAATGATGGAAATATGATGCTGTCACTGCTAACAGAAGTCCATATTCACTCAGCTTTTTAAATAAACTAACAGATTAATCTTGTATCCCACCCTGTGAGTGTGTGTGTGTGTGTGTGTGTGTGTGTGTATGTGTGTGTGTTTGTGTGTGTGTAAACACATATATAACACATGATCAGAACAGTAGCTTAGGCCTTTATTGTTCACTTTTGCAGTTGTTTTCAAAAGCATTATATCAAAAAGAAGTATTGATTGAGAACCTGATAGGTATGTCTCAATGTTATACACAATGTAAAATATGTAGTCATTGATCCTTCCCTGGTGTTCAAAGGTTTATTGCTGATATAAATGTCTTCTTCTGAGGACCTTTTAGTAGACTTCGGTTATTTTCTTTTTTCACGATTTGAAACAAAATTCTTTACAAAAGAGATGCCCTGAAGTTTAACTTTGTTGTCAGGATGTCATTGGTGTTTAGGAAATGAACAGCAGCTTGTCTCAGGGCTGGAATCAGACAGTGAAACATAGAGTACAAAAACAAGTGGTTTTATTGTCCCTTCTCTGTTCTTTTCTCAAGGGATATAAGACCACAGACATTAAAACCATCTTGAGTCAAGCACTGTGTCAAGGTTTAAACAAGGTCTCACTCCTAAACTTGATGAATCTTTGCTATCCAGTTTTCAATTTCAGTTAATATTCTAGACATAACTTGGAATGAAAATCCCCATGGATTTCTTCAGACAGTTGAAACATAAGCATATTTATTTGTTACAATAATAAAATGTTGAAATAATTAATGCTGATTTTGAAAGCTGTTAATTTGGCATACAAAAATTATTAATAACTTTCAAACAGTTCAACAATATTAGCAGTTATTATGAGTAAGGGAGAGTGCATTAGATAGATAACATTAACAAGAATATAATATCCGTTTTGAGCCAGCAAATGTTTATAAAAATTTAAATGCTAATAAAAAGGCAGGATAATAGAAATTAGATTATATCACAATGCTAGTCTTTAGAAACATTAAGAGCAATATTTAATTTTTAGTTATTTAATTCAGCTTAGGCCAGAGTCTTTCAATGAAAAAAAAAGTCCCATTTAAGGGGAGTTCATATCTCATGAACATGAATTAAAAGCAGATTTTCAGCTCTGCTACTTCTAAATGTCATGAGAAGGAAAAACTGCAAAAGAGTGTAACAATATCCTTGAGAATCATCTTTGATCCTGGCTGGGAAAACTAGAAATAGTGAAAGGCTGAAAGGAAGAGCAGAAGGCAAGTGAAACAGTTCAGCTAAAACTCCTGTTTACTTCTCCACATTAAAACAATGAGGGAATTTTACTCTTCAAGAGGCAACCTCCTGTCTTTTTCATTTCATACACAGCAAATTTTTTAGCATTTCTGAAATAATATTTAAAAAATGCAATTTCAATGCCTGAACTATGAAGCTTTTTAGACATGCTTAAAATTAGGAGAGAATCCTTTAAAAACATATGGGTTACTCTCTTAAATTACATCTTGATGTGTGTAAACCTGTGGAGACTAAAGTCCTTTCAGGAAATTAGTGTTCAAGGTCACGTCTACAAAAGCAACCAACAAAGAGTGGCATAGAGAACCCATTGCACAGCCCAGGACACTGAACTCGAAATCTAACCATTCATATCTGCAACCCATAAACTATCATGCTTATTTTTATTTTGAAGATAAATTGAAGTTTATGATATTGGCAAAGTTGGCCAAATCTTGTTATTCAACCATAAATATGAATCACTTTTACCCAATAGAAATTAACCAGTTGTTTATTTTCTTTTCAAATGTCTTTTTTCACTGTGTCTTCTGTCTTTGAATTCTGTATGTGGTGTTTATTATTTGCTGTTGTTGTTTGTTTGTTTATTTTAGCAAATCTCTTCAGTTTTATAAGCCTTTCCATTTTCCTCCACATGTCTACAGAGACAGAGACTCTCAGGCTGTTGGTGTAACTCTAAAGTTGTTATAGTTGGTTTAGCATTAGTCCATAGCCAGAGCTTGCATTGGTAGCTCTGAGTTAGTGCACCCTATGATTTTACAGTACTACTGAAGGTTGCCCTTTTATTTCCTTATAAGTTCAGTGGAATTCACTCAACAATCCAGACTCTCCTAACATCCTGTGTCTCACAAAACCTGTACTACATTGTACTTCTTGTGTCTTTGAAGTTCTGCATTGTTGGCCACTGTTCCCTAATGAGTGGCCAGTGACAATTTTGAGCAAAAATTAATCCATGATGATAAACAAGCAAAGAACAATTTGTCTGTGCTGTTTTGGCCTGGAAAAGAAATGGGTGGGTAGGAAACATTTATAAATTGTTATATTGTCTATTAACAGGAGAACACATGAAAATGTGTAAAATTATATCATTACAGTGAGCCTCCTGTGTTCATCAGTACAGAATCTGATCCCTAATAAATAGGTAAAAATGTCTATTTTAAATAATTATTTTATTTATTTGTACCTGTATTTGAATACTTTCAATCCTCCCTCTGAGAACTGTAGTTTTTCAGGAGATGGTGACAGGCATCTCTTTCCCCATGTAATTCCAAAGAACTAAAATGCCTCCCTGCTTATTGATTCCATTCTGTGGACAGTTTGTGGCCACTCCCAATTCCAAGGAAGTCAACATTCCATGCATATTAGCAGCTGGTTCTGGGATAGACTTGAACACCTCCATCACACTTATGGAGCAAGTTGCCCACTAGAAAGGGTTTTGTTAAGGGAATGTAGCTGGAGCTTCTATGAAAATAACGGATCTGAGCATTTTGTGGCTATCTGGTTTCTTCCTGCCTGGAGTAATATCTACACTAGCTCAAATTCAGGACAGGAAACATCAAAGTTCCCATTATGCCTGTGATGCTGCAGAATGCACTTGCTGTTGCTGTCATTACCCACATTCTTTTTCTTGTCCCACCATTGTGTTGCCATCAGACATGCCAACATCTCACATTAACAAGTATAAAGTACCCTGATCACATGCCAGTTGCTTCTTATGGTACTTTAAACATAAAGGGGTTAAAAGAATGTCACATGGGAATAAGTATACACTTTGACAAGCACAGTCCAGACTTCTGTCATCATCATTAATATGGAAAGGACCTCTTACACGATGAAATGAATTTCTACCTGTACAGTGGGTTACTTATATCAGAACTCTCCTTACCAAGACAAAAAAAATTTTTTGGATGTATTTCACTGCTAGAACATTTTTAAAAAATATTTACTTAATATTCTACCTGCAAGTTCTCTATATCTCAGTGTATGGGTTCTCCCTGACTGAGTGTTTTCAAGTTATTTAATACCTATCACCTTTTCCTCATCTTCATTGCATGTTTGCTTCTTTTCTCACATTCCATTCATGTTCTGCACTAAAGTTCCATGTGGTTCCATTTGAAGTACATTGTGATCTTCTGATTCTGTTTATAACATATATTGCTTATAATCCAACATTGTTCATCTTCCATCTGATTGCCTGAGGACTGGTATAGTGGGACTCTATATTTTTTGTTATGCATATTCTTTTTTTGTATTCCTCTGTATTCCTTATCTTAAAGCATCCCAAAATCACTCTGTAGTCATAGTTACTATAATTTTCCATCTACCATGAATCTGGAGCTGTGCTTCCACCTACCTTTCTGAACCTGCCTCCATCCTGTGTTCTTTCCACTGTGTAGCATCCTGAGCTTGCACAGCACTGTGGAAAAAATAAACTTTCATTTGCCCACAAATTCCTAGGTTCATCACAATGTGGAGGCTCCTTGGATGACAGAAATGCTTAAGTTCATGATAAACAAATGAGTAAATAGGTGATCTTGATCTTCATGGGTAAACACTCTAAACACTTCAACCAATATTCTACATATACAGCTACGATTTAGTT